>CM077195.1:2315427-2470527 GCA_039654625.1 Rhinogobio ventralis
TATTATATTATATTATATTATATTAGTCTATATTATATTATATTATATTAGCCTATATTATATTATATTATATTAGTCTATATTATATTATATTAGCCTATATTATATTATATTATATTATATTAGTCTATATTATATTATATTAATGGTTTATGCACATTTTATAGTTTTGGAAAATATTCAAATGTCAATATTAATGTCATTTTTGTAATCTTTTTTATAGCAAATGCAAAGTACCCTTTAGAGGGCGCAACAACATTACAATTGGCTGTGAAAGGTTTTTTGTGAATATTTATTTTTGTAAATATATAGATAATAGCTGTGGAACTTGCAAATCTCTCTCTATCTGTCATGTTTTTGCTCAAACCCTGAAATATGGGTTGCTTTAGACGGTTAGTGTGACCTTTCACGTTTCTGAATTTCCATGATGTCAGCACTGCTTGGAAAAAAAGATTTGGACATGCAAATGTTGGTTTCCGTGTACCAACACCAGGCCCTTGATTCTTCACTGATTTGGATTCAGTCAAGCCATGTGTTATAAATGATATCATCAGTTATTGTCTTTGTGTCGACTGAAGCCAGAAACACCCACAAACCTCCATGGGTCTGAAATGTCACGTTCACATGCGAACATAAATGCACAAACTGTGAAACATCCACCCCCTTACACTGCTGTCATAATGAGGACCGTCCACCTACTCCGATATAATTGAATCCTCCTCCAGTCCTCATGTCTTCTTCAGCACAATAGATCCTCTGTAAGGTGGCAAAGAGGAACAGGCATTACATTTGTTCAGAGTTTACTGCATCCGGTTGGTGCTAATGTGTGAATGATCATAATCTGGGTGCTTTTGTCTGCAATGTTATGAGGAAACCCAAGCAAGAGCCGAGTGGAGCCCTACAGGTGGCACTACAGCGCTAGAGTTAGTTGTGAAATGTTTAGGGGCGTGAGGTTGTGAATAGGCCTATATGTGTACACATAAATATAGACTGTCATTTGCATGTGAATTTGACTTCAGTTATTTAGATGGTGAGTGTAATTGCACACGTACACACTCAGCTGGAAATACAGGTCACTTCAGCCCTGAGTTCTTGACCCTGCGGTACGCAAATGTTTCAAAATGTGAATTCTTTTACCCAAATGATACAGCTGTTAAACAGGAAGTACTGGCAAAATAAATATTTCTCATTCTGTTGAATTGCACAATGTAAATGAATGCATATCTTATTGGATTTCTCCCCAATATATAATGTTAAAATTAATGTTTAAAGACATTAATGCACGTTTATTGACATGAATGCATGTTTATTGACATGAATGCACGTATATTGACATTAATGCACATATTGACACGAATGCACGTTTATTGACATGAATGCACGTTTATTGACATGAATGCATGTTTATTGACATGAATGCATGTTTATTGACATTAATGCACGTTTATTGACATGAATGCATGTTTATTGACATTAATGCACGTTTATTGACATGAATGCACGTTTATTGACATTAATGCACATGTTGACACGAATGCACGTTTATTGACATTAATGCACGTATATTGACATTAATGCACGTTTATTGACATTAATGCACGTATATTGACATTAATGCGCGTGTATTGACATTAATGCACGTTTATTGACATTAATGCACGTTTATTGACATTAATGCACGTATATTGACATTAATGCACATTTATTGACATGAATGCACATATTGACATTAATGCACGTGTATTGACATTAATGCACATATTGACATTAATGCACGTTTACTGACATTAATGCACATATTGACATGAATGCACGTGTATTGACATTAATGCACGTTTATTGACATTAATGCACGTTTATTGACATGAATGCACATATTGACATGAATGCACATATTGACATGAATGCACGTTTATTGACATGAATGCACATATTGACATGAATGCACGTGTATTGACATGAATGCACATATTGACATGAATGCACGTTTATTGACATGAATGCACATATTGACATGAATGCACGTGTATTGACATTAATGCACGTGTATTGACATTAATGCACGTTTATTGACATTAATGCACATATTGACATGAATGCACGTGTATTGACATTAATGCACGTTTACTGACATGAATGCACGTTTATTGACATTAATGCACGTTTATTGACATGAATGCACATATTGACATTAATGCACATATTGACATGAATGCACGTTTATTGACATGAATGCACATATTGACATGAATGCACGTGTATTGACATTAATGCACGTGTATTGACATTAATGCACGTTTATTGACATTAATGCACATATTGACATTAATGCACGTTTATTGACATTAATGCATGTGTATTGACATTAATGCACGTTTATTGACATGAATGCATGTTTATTGACATGAATGCATGTTTATTGACATTAATGCACGTTTATTGACATGAATGCATGTTTATTGACATTAATGCACGTTTATTGACATGAATGCATGTTTATTGACATTAATGCACGTTTATTGACATTAATGCACGTGTATTGACATTAATGCACATTTATTGACATTAATGCACGTTTATTGACATTAATGCACATATTGACATTAATGCACGTTTACTGACATTAATGCACATATTGACATGAATGCACGTTTATTGACATTAATGCATGTGTATTGACATTAATGCACGTTTATTGACATGAATGCATGTTTATTGACATGAATGCACGTTTATTGACATTAATGCACATATTGACATTAATGCACGTTTACTGACATTAATGCACATATTGACATTAATGCACGTTTATTGACATTAATGCATGTGTATTGACATTAATGCACGTTTATTGACATGAATGCATGTTTATTGACATGAATGCATGTTTATTGACATTAATGCACGTTTATTGACATGAATGCATGTTTATTGACATTAATGCACGTTTATTGACATGAATGCATGTTTATTGACATTAATGCACGTGTATTGACATTAATGCACGTTTATTGACATTAATGCACGTTTATTGACATGAATGCACATATTGACATGAATGCACGTTTATTGACATGAATGCACATATTGACATGAATGCACGTGTATTGACATTAATGCACGTGTATTGACATTAATGCACGTTTATTGACATTAATGCACATATTGACATGAATGCACGTGTATTGACATTAATGCACGTTTACTGACATTAATGCACGTTTATTGACATTAATGCACGTTTATTGACACGAATGCACATATTGACATTAATGCACATATTGACATGAATGCACGTTTATTGACATGAATGCACATATTGACATGAATGCACGTGTATTGACATTAATGCACGTGTATTGACATTAATGCACGTTTATTGACATTAATGCACATATTGACATTAATGCACGTTTATTGACATTAATGCATGTGTATTGACATTAATGCACGTTTATTGACATGAATGCATGTTTATTGACATGAATGCATGTTTATTGACATTAATGCACGTTTATTGACATGAATGCATGTTTATTGACATTAATGCACGTTTATTGACATGAATGCATGTTTATTGACATTAATGCACGTTTATTGACATTAATGCACGTGTATTGACATTAATGCACATTTATTGACATTAATGCACGTTTATTGACATTAATGCACATATTGACATTAATGCACGTTTACTGACATTAATGCACATATTGACATGAATGCACGTTTATTGACATTAATGCATGTGTATTGACATTAATGCACGTTTATTGACATGAATGCATGTTTATTGACATGAATGCACGTTTATTGACATTAATGCACATATTGACATTAATGCACGTTTACTGACATTAATGCACATATTGACATTAATGCACGTTTATTGACATTAATGCATGTGTATTGACATTAATGCACGTTTATTGACATGAATGCATGTTTATTGACATGAATGCATGTTTATTGACATTAATGCACGTTTATTGACATGAATGCATGTTTATTGACATTAATGCACGTTTATTGACATGAATGCATGTTTATTGACATGAATGCACATATTGACATGAATGCACGTGTATTGACATTAATGCACGTTTATTGACATTAATGCACGTTTATTGACATGAATGCACATATTGACATGAATGCACATATTGACATGAATGCACGTTTATTGACATGAATGCACATATTGACATGAATGCACGTGTATTGACATTAATGCACGTGTATTGACATTAATGCACGTTTATTGACATTAATGCACATATTGACATGAATGCACGTGTATTGACATTAATGCACGTTTACTGACATTAATGCACGTTTATTGACATTAATGCACGTTTATTGACACGAATGCACATATTGACATTAATGCACATATTGACATGAATGCACGTTTATTGACATGAATGCACATATTGACATGAATGCACGTGTATTGACATTAATGCACGTGTATTGACATTAATGCACGTTTATTGACATTAATGCACATATTGACATTAATGCACGTTTATTGACATTAATGCATGTGTATTGACATTAATGCACGTTTATTGACATTAATGCACGTTTATTGACACGAATGCACGTTTATTGACATTAATGCACGTTTATTGACATAAATGCACGTTTATTGACATTAATGCACGTTTATTGACATGAATGCACATATTGACATTAATGCACGTATTGACATGAATGCACGTATATTGACATTAATGCACGTGTATTGACATTAATGCACGTTTATTGACATTAATGCACATATTGACATTAATGCACGTTTATTGACATTAATGCATGTGTATTGACATTAATGCACGTTTATTGACATTAATGCACGTTTATTGACACGAATGCACGTTTATTGACATAAATGCACGTTTATTGACATTAATGCACATATTGACATTAATGCACATATTGACATGAATGCACGTATATTGACATGAATGCACATATTGACATTAATGCACATATTGACATTAATGCACGTTTATTGACATTAATGCACGTTTATTGACATTAATGCACATATTGACATTAATGCACGTTTATTGACATTAATGCACATATTGACATTAATGCACGTTTATTGACATTAATGCATGTGTATTGACATTAATGCACGTTTATTGACATTAATGCACGTTTATTGACACGAATGCACGTTTATTGACATAAATGCACGTTTATTGACATGAATGCACATATTGACATTAATGCACATATTGACATGAATGCACGTATATTGACATGAATGCACATATTGACATTAATGCACATATTGACATTAATGCACGTTTATTGACATTAATGCACGTTTATTGACATTAATGCACATATTGACATTAATGGACATATTGACATAAATGCACGTTTATTGACATTAATGCACGTTTATTGACATGAATGCACATATTGACATTAATGGACATATTGACATGAATGCACGTGTATTGACATTAATGCACGTTTATTGACATGAATGCACATATTGACATTAATGCACATATTGACATGAATGCACGTTTATTGACATTAATGCACGTTTATTGACATTAATGCACATATTGACATTAATGGACATATTGACATAAATGCACGTTTATTGACATTAATGCACGTTTATTGACATGAATGCACATATTGACATTAATGCACGTTTATTGACATAATGCACGTATTGACATGAATGCACGTTTATTGACATTAATGCACGTTTATTGACATTAATGCACGTGTATTGATATTAATGCACATATATCGACGTTAATGCATGTATATTGCATGCATGCAGTCCTGTTGTATAAACTGCATTCTTGTAAAGCAGTAGTAAACCTCAGTACGTAAAGTGGCACAGATGGTTTTCTTCCATATTGTGGCATGCTTTTTCACCAGAAGGTCCAGACATTATGAGCTTTAAAAAATGAATCATATGCACAGATGACTTCTTCACAGTGATGCATTTAGAAAATGGGATGAATTTTAATTCCATGCTGATATTTTGTCTCAAAATATAATTATATAATAGCCCAGCTCTTATATATAAAGTAGCTCCATCTTCATCTGCAAACACATGAAGCGATATATACTACATAGCACATCTCAACTGCTTGATCGCTTGTATTGTCGCAAAATGTAAACTATATTATCGTCCAGATACGCGACTATAATGCAATATAAAGATATTGAGATATTATAAACATTAACATCATGATTTCCTGTAAAGCTGCTTAGAAACACTGTGTATGGTGAATAAGTTTGCTTTAAATAGGTTAAAATCATTAAAACACCAGCTGAGTTGCACAGACTTATTGTTTGAGTTCATATACTTTCATATACTATTTTATTTTCAGTCCTGCTGTTATGAAGATCAGTGAGCTGAGATGAACTTCGAATGAAGGTTGTAAAAAGATTAGAAAAGTCACATCACCTTTATAAAGCACTTTATACCGTGCAGATTGTTTCAAAGCAGCTTCACAGGAAAATAATGTCTATTGACTCAACTGAAAGTTCTCCCTTGTTTTGTGTTTGCTCAGAAAAAAAAGCTCAATTTTTTCATGACAGAGATTTGACGTGTAAGTGATTGAAATGGCCAAAACGGTCCAGACATCAACAGTT
The DNA here is from genome assembly GCA_039654625.1 of Rhinogobio ventralis. Classification (NCBI taxonomy): domain Eukaryota; kingdom Metazoa; phylum Chordata; class Actinopteri; order Cypriniformes; family Gobionidae; genus Rhinogobio; species Rhinogobio ventralis. Next base: position 2,322,070 of record CM077195.1, read on the forward strand.
GGGGATGCAGCTATAAAGGACGCCACTTCTGAGAAAAGCTAACATGAAGTCACTCAGAGAGTGTGCTGGAAGCCATGTGACAAATCCTTAAAACATTTGGGAGAAAATGAGAGTAAAGTTGGCCTGAGAGCAAAATGCTATAATGCAATAACCAGGTTAACTCTGCTGTCTAGTGTGGTAATGGTAAGGATACACCAAAACACAGACCAGTTCTTGAAAAGAACCCGTTTCAGTCAGCCAGAGATTCATGAATTTTCAAGCAGCACAAACTCTGTGATGCTATGTTCTAAGAAAGTTTTGCTAAGGTTCTCATTAAGTCAAAAAAAAAACGTCATTTCTGAATGTTCTCTGAACGCTCAAAACATCTGTAGCCTTTTAAAAGTTTTAATTGGTTCTGTGCATGTTAAGGGAACATTCCGTTTACATTCCATTTAGTGACATCACGGAATGTTACTTTTGAATGTTCTCTGAACAAGTAGCAACATTTAAAAAACATTAGGTGAACATCCACCAAAACATTTCAGAAAAAGCCTTCCATGAATGATGTATAAATGTTTTGAGATCATTATTAATGACCAAATAACTTTGAATGAACATTATTTTAAGGCGAGACACTACTATAATTTTTTTGTGCATTTGTCAGTTTTGAGATTTTTGGCTTTTTATCTTTTCATAAAGTTTTTTTTTTCAGACTAGTGGAAAGAAAATATTCAAAATACACTTTTAAGTGTATCTTTTATAGCACTTTATCTTTTTGCATCTGTAGATTTCAATTATAGTACATACAGTCAAAGCAGAAATGATTCAGACAGCGGATATAATGTTTCTCTAGTGTGTGCAGGACACTATAGTTAATTTCTGTAAGTGAGGAGAGCAAAATAAAGTCAACTGTGACGTATTATACCCAAACATTCTTCATACAGTGACTAATCAGACACTTTGACCTGAGCATGTTTTGCTGAAGAGTTTTTTCTTTAATTGCTAATGTGACCTTTGACACCACAGACTGAACTAAATGAAGCATTGCTTGCTCATTGGTTGAGCTAAACTGGTATTATCTAATTGTGTAGTTAAGTTTAACAGCTGATTGGTTGATTATAATCCATTACATACCAAAGTTTTCTGACATTATCAAGATGTATTTGTTCTGACGCAGTTTAACTCGTAGTTCTTGTAATATTTTATTACCATTTTCTAAAATATAGCGAATAAACTGATAATGTGAGAAAATGTTGAACGTGTCTGCATAAACTTTGGTTTGACTGTATCTTTAAAGGCCGTTTTCTCAATCTCCACTTCAGTAGATTTACATCCATCAAACTTTACAGTTTATTCCTATCTATAATCTGAAGGTTTTTACAGAGGGGTTTGTTTCACCCAAATAAAAATAAAAATTTCTGGCTGTTGAGTATTTTCTGATTTATGGACCGATAAAAAGAGATATCCAAAATCCCCTCTGTACAAACCTTTGACTCTAATATGTCAAAAACACATGAAACAAGAATTTTGAATCTGCATGGCTTTATCCAATGTTCAGATTTTTGTTCTACAAATGTATGCAAAGTAGTGCATATTTAATTAGATAATGCCTCATATGCACATAGCATTTGCATGTAAAAATCACATTTCAGAAAAATTGTTTGCAATTCTTAATGTAATCAATCAACTGGGGAAGTATGGTGATATCTTTTACCCCGTTCACCTGGGTTGTCTTGCCTTAATGTTACTGGAAGAATGTTTGTTCATAACTTTGAGAGAACCTTGAAACTGACCTAAAAACACACTTGCATCCTTTTGAAAACTGAAGCTTAGTAGCAACCAGCATTCAAAAGCCCAGTTAATTTATTATGAAAACTTTTTTAAAGATGGATTTCTGTCAGTCCATATGAAGATCGATCAATACTGTAAAATAGTTGAGGAAATTTAAAATGCATTCAGATTATTATTGATGAAGCGCTAATGAATATCAGTAGGAGTGCATGTGGGAGGAAGAGTTTATCAGTCCATCTGAACAAACACAGAGAGCGAGATACGGTGTGTGCAGGATGTCTTGCATTCTTGCGTTCTCCGTTTGTGACCTCCCTTCACTCCACAGGCACCTGCGCTCAACAGGGAGACCAGCGCTCGGCACGCTGGGTAAAATAACACTGGATTCCGGGAAACCGGGGCCTTTTTTGAGTCTTTGCAAAACAACATCTGCCTGTTTGCGCAGCTGAGCTGTTTTTGTTTTCGTCAGGGTGAGCAATGGGAGATTGCAGGTCTTCGTTTTGACAGGTTCAAACCCAATAAAGTTCTCATAGCAAACTGGGCATTCACTTTCAGGCTCTGTTCCAGAACCAGGCAGGCAGGAACAATACACTGTAAACCCGAATAAGTTGGGCTAACTCAAAAGATTTGAGGTAATCAGTTATAATGTTCCCAATTTTAAGTAAGCAAAACGATCAAGTTTTGAGTTTGTAGTACTCATGCATGTTAACTGCTCATACATTTTGATAGCAATTAACATAAAAGATTTAGTTAATAAACTTTTTTATTTTGAGTTCTTGCAAATCAAATGAGTTATTTACTTCACTGTAAACCCTAATAAGTTTTTTAAAAAAGTTTTTTAAAGTTATTTTGCACTCATACATTTTTATTGTTCTTAACTTGAAATATTTGAGTACACTGATTCATACATTTAACTTAATATTATCAGGTTACCGCAACATAAATATTTTGCTATAGCTATAACAAACTAATTCAGAAAATGCTAATTTACTAATTTGCTAACATGTTAACAATAGCATGATATAGCACTTACTGAATGAGTACAGCAACTTAAAACATGTCAACTCTCTAAAAACCCACATTAACAGAAACTCTTCTAAATTAGCATAACAAAACATTAATCACTACTAAATCTCCCTTACCAGTAATCTTGCACTTTAATTTTGGCATGTACTCTCCCTTTTGAGTGCCATGGGCACTCCCAGCCCAATCCCAGCCCAGTTTCAGTTAAACTTAAGTTAGTCTAAATAAAAGGAAATTAGTTCATACAACTCAAAAAACAATGAAATAGTTCAGTTTACTTGAAAAATGTCAGTGCTGTGAACTTAAAAGAAAAAGAAAGTTCTAAATACTCGTAACAGTTAATTTAACTGAACTCATTTGTTTAATTTAAGTTTGTCCTACTCAAACCATGTGTATGCTACCTTGTAAGAACCCTCATTTTTAGGAGGCACCACATGCATTGTAACACTGATGGCTCAGTGAAAAGCTTCAAGATTTGAGATAAATGTTGATTGTCAATATGTTGTTCAATACCAGAAGTTTATTTATATTGTATTGACTATTATTTTGAAAGAGGAAGTCAGAACTGTTGAAGTGATGTAATGTGTGTGAGAACGGAAGTTCAAGATGGATGAAGTTCTCATGTGCTTCCTAACTCCTGACATATACCACACATTTTTATGGTTTTAGTTATGGATAATAACCCTTATGCAACTCACTAGTGTTTGGAGCTACAGAGAGTTTGATGGATCATAATGCAAAAAATAGCAATGTGTGTATTAGTGGGATTTTTGTAATCTATCGCCCCCATGCATGATCAAAGCGAGCCTCGGTATACATATATGTGGGCTGTTTTATGTTTGATAATGAGAAAAATTGCATAATGTATGGTGATTTTAGGCTGTAGAGCTTTTAGCTGTACTGAAACCGTAAGGTGCTCCAACATTTCACCCAGAGCCTTTGAAGTGAGCTTGATAATGCAGTCGAAAACTGATGTACCCTAAGTAAACCACTCACAGGTCCACAGCAGCTTCCTTTCATCCCTGAATTATGCTTTTTATATACTTCATATACGTATTTGTTTCTCAGATGTATTGGTGCAAAAGGAGGACCTTTTTGTGTGGATAATATGGAAATGCTCTGACATTACAGAAATGATGTAACCACATTACAAGAAAAATGGTGATATGCAATTATGTCACTCTTTTGAAATTCCATGCCTTGATTATGCACTGCAAAAATATATTTTCTTACCCTGTCTTGTTTTGCCAATTGACATATCTAAACATTCTTACATCGATATATTTACTTGAGAAGCAAAATTACTTAAAATATAAAGTCTTGATGTTTAAAAAATTGATCAAAATCAAGTGAGTTCATGCTTTAATCAAAAATGTGTTTTCATCAAAAACACACTTAATTTTGATTCACTTTTCAGAAAAAAAGCATCTCAAGCATATGTAACCCTGTAAAAAATGATATGATCAATAAGTCATGACAACATGTTTTTACTAGGGATGCACCGATATGAAAATTTTGACCGATACAGATAACCGATATTTCTTTATATTTGAAAGCCGATAACCGATATATTGGCCGATAAATCTAAATCCAATTTTTTTTATAGGGATGCAACCTCAAACATATTGTGAAAAGGTCATATTTTCTCTTGCCATAATCTCTTGATGTGTTTTATAAACACAAAGCTGGAGCATCCAGAGAAAAACTAATGTTAAAAAGTAAAGTAAAAGCAAACACTGATCACCATAATGGTGACTTGAAACAAAAAATTCCATAAAACATTAACATCTAAACTTCTGTTAATTCTCAATTAGGGGTTGAACGACTTCCGTTTTTTTAAAGTCGACATTTATGTAATGAAAGTCAAGTCGACTAGTCGCTGATGACGTCATTAATGAACAAATAACCCTGAACCTTGAGCTGAGACGTGAACACAGGTTTTCTTGTGCACAGGACAGCTATGGCATATGACACAGTGCTGCCCATGAGGTTATTGCTCCTACATAACAGCTTTTGTATCAGTTCTTTTGTCTTTGGGTCGTTATATTGCTCACAGATTTCTGCTCGTTCTGAATCAGATACAGATAAGTAGCACAATAAAGATGACATTATATGAATGCATTAGTGAGAGAGCGATTACGTGTGAATTAATTCTGCCAGCGTCTCTCTACTAATCGTGAAGCTGTGAGTTTTAGTTACTAAGAAATATATGCTATAACTTCAGTTTCTAAGCTATTTTATTGATGAATCACAGAACAGTGTTGACAATACATTTCTGCGCTACTGAATGGTTTTGTGTGAGGTGTGCGTGATGTGCGAGCTATGTGTGTGCGTTACAATGCAGTGCGCATTAGTTTTAGTTAACGGTGATTAACTTATGTGTACAATAAGCGTGCATTCTCCCGATCAATTTTGAGCATCCAGATGGTATAATCAAACATGTCTTGTGGAGAGCTCTCTGAGAAAATTTTTATTTGTCATTTTTAACTGTTGGAAACAGAGCCTGCGTGTCAGGAAATAGCTTATCCTGTTGCGCCCTCTATAGGCCAGCGACTAGTCGACGTCAAGCTTAAAGCATCATGGCAGTGCATTAAAGTCGACTAGTCGGTGCAACCCCTATTCTCAATAAGAAATACAGTAAAACTGGTTAATAATAAGTGTAATAATGTGTAATGGCTGGACGTCAGTTGTAGTTGTTGAGTCTCTCTTTTTTTCTGTTCTTGTTGTTTCTCTTTCCTTTAGTGATTCTGCTTATTGGCATCAGGTGACACCACTAATGGTCAATCATTACTTAATTAATCACTTAATAATCTCATTAACTTCAACACTGCTTCAGAGTTACTTTTAACAGCCTGTAGCGTGGACTCATATGTACACTGAGGGGTGTTCATTTAACACTGAGATTGACAGAAATTGTATTTTCCTTTTTGAAGTGATTTCAATCATATTTCAAGCAATTCATACCCATCATGGTGAACAGTGTGCATCTGAAGTGTCTCAGCTGAAGGAAATAACCCATTATTCATCAGCTTTAATATATTGGCCAAATTGTCGTGCTAACATAAAAAATTAACATATATCGGCCGATACCGATATGGTGGCCGATATATCGTGCATCCCTAGTTTTTAATTTAACTCATCAAAATAAGTGAAGCAATTTTTTTACTTTTTAAAAAAGAATCTTAAAATAAGACTTTCATTATTTATTTAAGATGTCTTCATATAAAAGTTTGTAATAATCAACATTTAGGCATGCCATACTTTGGCAAGGCAGCCCATCCACTTCAGTGTTGTTTAATGGTGTGTTGAGTTTATCGAGGGGCTGATGTTGCACGTGTGGCATTAACACACTGCGAGCGCCGAGGGGCTGCGATCCCCCCTGATGATCCAGTGTTCTGATCCGCACCTGTGCTCTGCTGGGAAGGGCAATGAGTCTCGGAATTCCACTCAACCAAAATGGGTCATAGAGATGCAGACGTTAGCCTGTGTGTGCACAGCCCATAAACAGATCCTCAAATAAGTGCTTTGAACAAAACAGCTGCATATTCAGATATTTAAGTTAAATTAAATATGTTAAATTGAATTTAAACATATAGGCTGTATTTAGATATTTACATTAAAATTAAATATGTTAAATTAAATTTTAATGTGTTAAAAGTTAAATTTAATGTAAAAAATACATTCTTGCAATACATTTGAAATATAATTATAATAAATATATCAATTAATGAATACACCGGGTATCATGAATGAAGCAAAATAAGCCAATACATTTTTACAGCATTTATTAATTTATGTTAATGTTAATTTATAAATATTGTTCTGTGTATTTATATTACATAAATGGTATAATATTATACTGTAATATAATGTTAATTGTGTTTCATGTTTGTATAAAATGTATTGGGTATATCTAGAAACTACCATTTAGTAAATGCTTTAAAAGTATTGCTCATTGTTTTTAATATATATATTAATTAGTGCATGCATCTAACATAAAAGTTTGTAAATATATATATATATATATACACACACACACACACACACACTTTTGTTAGATGTGATTCATCGATTTGACAGCACTAATAATATATTCATTTATTCATTATAAATATATAAATATTTATAATTATACATAAAATTTTATTTTAATAAAAAAATAAATGTATCAATTTAATTCATTTGACATTTAAATTTAATAACAATATTAAAATTAATTCATGCATTAGGTAATAGGTATCATGAACTAACAATGAACAGTAAATTCATTTTTACAGCATTATAAATATTGTTCTGAATATTATAAATATTATATTATTTGTATAATATTGTATAATATTATAGTATACTATTATACTATTCAATCACTGGTCAATAAGAGAGTCTTTACATGATCCTGTCAGTTCTTCATGGATTAAAGTCCCAACCTACTTTGTGTGTGTATGTGTGTGAGTGTGTGTGTTAAATATCCAGTTGCGCTCAAAATACATCATGTTATGGCAGCACATTGGCTTGTGAATATCATTTGTCATCCCTAGCAATGTTTTTTGTCACGTTTCTACCCTCTCTTGCTCTTTGGATCCTCTCCTGCTGTTCAACACACACCAGCTCCTGCTACACAGGACATTACACACAGATCTATCAATATCCTTCCACATTCACACCCTGCATCTCTAGATTGAAGAGCAGCATGCTAGTTTGGTTTAATGAGCACCCTTGAGCTCTCAGACACATCCAGCACCAATCCATATCTCTCATTCAGAGAAGGAAGCAGACAGATGAGAGAGAGAGACAGAGAGAGACAGAGACACCAGTACACGCAGACGCAAACACAAATACAGGTGATCTATTCCAGTGGCTTATAACTAGCAGGTCACAAACTTGAAAATGGGTCACAGGTCTGTTGTGGTGAAGCTGCTCGTGTGTTCTGGGTGGTTTCTAGGGCATCGCTGGATTCTGGATGGTTGCTTGCTGATCTAAGTCAAAGGTTTTGAACTCATCTGAAAAAAATGATACGTTCTATGAACGTTCCAGTTAAGCTATACGTTATTGCTGAAGCGTCCAGTTTTTTTAAATGTTTTAAAAACATTCCATTTTGCAATCATGTTACTTTTGAATGTTCTCTGAATTAACGTTGTGGAGAAGATGTCAATTAGAGTTGTGGCAGGCAAATTCTGTGGTGGTGTGTTTTAGTAAAGCAGATGTTCGTGAGTGTCTCTGTGATGCAGTGGCCTTTAACATCATAATTAATGACGTGATATTCAGGCCATGTCTAGAAACGTTCTGCGTATGTGGGAATGTTATATAAATCAGTGTAACATAGTTCGTAGATATGGGAAGAAGGAGGCGGGAGCTGGCGAACATTTAAAAGACTTTAATCAAACAAATTAAAGCGGACGACAAAACGTAACATAACAAAACGTAAAATCCAGGCCTGGTCCTCTCTCTCGTCCTTCACTGTCGTCGCTCCTCCTTTTATGTGACCGAGCTCCTCCGTGAGACATGAGCGACCGGCTACCAATGATTGCGCAATCACATCGAAAAGGTCACACTAGACGTAGGTGGAAGTACCGCCCCAAGCGAACGTGCGAGGACTAATACAAACGGCCTTCAAAATCGTACGACATCGTTGTTTTACCTTTTTTTGCTAAAGGGCGTTTGTCTTAGTCTTCGCACGATCGCTTTGTAAACACGGGGGCAGACTTCCACCTACGTCTAGCGTGTCCTTTTCGGCGTGATTGCGCAGTCATTGGCACGTCGCAGCGCAAGATGAGCAATTTAGGTTAAAAGGTATATTCATTTTAATTTTTTTTTTAAATGACCGTTCCTTTCACTAGATAAGACCCTATTCCTCTGGGATCGTGCAGAGCCTCTGAAGCCCTTCTTTTGAAACTGCATTGATTCTTCAACATTTTGGTTTCCATGGAAGTCTGATGGGGAGAAAAATCCTGGAATGTTTTCCTCAAAAAACTTAATTTCTTTTGGACTGAAGAAAGAAAGACATGAACATGAGATGAGATGGGGGTGAGTAAAAAATCAGGAAATTTTCATTTTGAAGTGAACTAATCCTTTAAACAACAGGGTCTGAGAGCCACTAGATGCTGCTCCATCCATGAGGAATTACTCATTCTAACAGGTCACCGTTTCCCACAGCAGGAGACTCGCTCTCGTCTTTAAATCATCTTGACCTTATTTTGGGTTACATTAATGACTGTCGTCATACATTGAAAGAAACGCATCCTTGCTTTGTATATGGAACAGATTACGATGCTGAAAGAGGATTTGAAACCCGCTTTGCAGATTACTTTATAATAGTAAAGGTTGGGATTTGAATACATTATTCTGGACAAAGTCCAGACTAGAAAGCCTTTTAAAAAGGGCTGAGATGTGCGAGATTATTATTCCGTCACATGTTCTGAAGCCACTTTCGTTTTCTCTTCGAGAGACAGTCGCGACACGCAGCAGAACAGATCAATGATAAGCCAAACATAAACCACAGCACACTTTTCCCTGAAGGATGAGCCGATAGAAGCCGCAGGTCAGAAGGTCTCTGCGTTGACAAAGCTCCCACAGATGGGAAATGACTTCAGGACATGACACAATATTTACTTCCTTTATCTCCTTCACTGAGTCCCTGGAGAGGCACATCAAGACAGAATTACAGAGAGTTTACATGTGTGGCGTTTATTAGTGTGTTTGAGAGTGAGTTCAATATAAATGCTGATAATTCTGTGCATTCATGTCCATCGCTGATGAGGTCATTTGCTGAGCTCAGAGCAGTGGTTCTCAACTTTTTATTAATTTGATTAAATGTTTAGGTGTTTGGTACTGAAACTATGGATGCGCCGTTCTGAAAATTTTGGCCGATACCGATGACCGATAATTCTTTATATTTGAAAGCCGATAACTGATATATTGGCCGATAAATTTAAATAAAAAATTTTATATCATTTTTGATTTTATATAATTTTTATATAATTTTGAGATCCTTTTTTCTAGCGACGCACCGATATGAAAATTATGGCCGATACCGATAACCGATAATTCTTTATATTTTAACCGATATATAAATCTAAATCCAAATTTTTATATAATTTTTGAGAGCCTGATTACAAAAACAAAAATCTCCCCATTAAAAGCCATGTCCCAGACACACAATCATAATGTTCTCATTATAATTTTATAGACTTGCGCTGCACATGTTGCTCTGAACTGTATTTTCCTTTTTGAAGCGATTCCAATCATATTTCAAGCAATTCAAACCCATCATGTGAACAGTGTGCATCTGAAGTGTCTCAGCTGAAGGAAATAATCCATTATTTATTGGCCAAATTTTCTTATCGGGCCGATATTGATAACATTAAAAATGAACATATATCGGCCGATAATGATATGGTGATTCCCTAATGGAAACCCTAATAAATAATGAATAAAACAATAAATAAAGTCACATATGTGAGAAATAAATGTGCAACAATGTGTTTTAGTATTGTTTATACACTATAATAGTATTTTAAATTAGCTTGTATTTTTTATGTTTTCAGGTTTTTTTTGTTTTTTGTTTACATAAAATTATTTAGTAATTTTGTTATGTGCTTTTGTCATTTTTATTATTAATATTTCTATTTAGCTTTATTTTTATTTCAGTTGCAAATGAAACTTATTTTTCAGGCAATATTTTAATCTAAGTAAGTTATTTTATCTTATGTTAATATTTCAGCTTTATTTCAGTTAACGGAAACTATTTTTAATAGTTTTAGTTAATAATAACAATACGGATTTGCAACTGTGAGATAATTTCACGATTATGAGAAATAGGCCACAATTACTTTTTATGTTGATGTGGAATCATGTTTTTATTTTCAGGAAATTGGTCATTTTAAACGTATAATGTTTTGTCCCCATTTTTTCATTCTTGCTCAGAATTATTTTTACAGTTAAGACATTTATCTCATCGAACACTCTCCAGCTGTGTTTGATCTTTCAGGTCAAGATCTTTTTAGTCACAGAGAGATATGCGTCCTATTAAATGCATGACGATACTGTGTGTTCCATAAGTGTTTGTTAGCTCCAGGTGAGCAGCACTGTAAGGGTTTCATCCGTGTTCTCACATGCACGTGTGCTGAAATGAAACATGTTTGTGTTATGTAACCCCGTTGAGAGCGTTCCAGTAAAGCACAATGATTATTCTGACTGAGGTCAACTGCAGTTTGACTGAATGTTTGTGTAGGAGAATCTGAAGGAAAATACTGAGATCATTATTATTTTAATGACAATAGCACTTTCTACTTTTAAGTAATGTATCTCCTTTTTGTGCATGAATAAGAATGTGATTTGTTTGCATTGCAAGAAGTATTTTTGGGGTCCTAAATATAAGCTTTATTTTTATTAGGTGAAATATAGTGCCTTATTTTTGTCTTGAATTTGAGGTTAATTAAATTGCAGACCTGAAATCTTCCCACTTACTGATTCCACAACAATAAGTAGGACAGGCTTGTAAATTATGAAGAAGCAGCCATAAACGGACAGAACATCTGCAATTTCCTTGACACAGATATAGTAATGGATGTGTTGCCTAGCCCACGATTTTCCCGCAGAATTGGTCTGCTGTTACACTGTTTCTCGGGTTGTGTTTCTAGTGACCCCTCTAGTTTTGTCTGTGATTGGGCTAGTTTTGATTAGGAGGGTTTTTGTTGTGTAGACCTGGCAACCCTGCCATGAGGAGAGAAGCTGCTTTGGTGGGATTTTGTCTCAGTATCCATCTATTCAAACGGAATAGTGGTTTGTTTTAAAGTGTCCAGGTCTTCTCGGCTCTCATAGCATCATTTTGACTGACAGTTCATGAAGCACGTCTGTTGCGTTGGGTCTCATTGAGCTCTCGACTGCTTCACAGACACGACACGGCTGACCTTAAACATCGCTCTTCTGACAGACAGTTCTGTTTCAGATCTTCAAATCAACACTTTCCCCAAAAATCCAGCACTATTCTCATTCACACAGCTGTGATATTGTACAGCTACAGCCGGTCATATGAAATATCGATTTGAGTGTTATTGATCTTATTATGTGAGAAGAATGAGTGTGGAGTGATACGAGAGACTTATTCATCCCTTTTTTTTATATGCACCGATATGAAAATTTTGGCTGATACCGATAATTCTTTATATTTGAAAGCCGATAACCGATATATTGGCAGATAAATCTAAATCCAAAATTATATATATATTATATATCATTTTTATATAATCTTGAGATAATTTTTTATAGGGATGCACCGATATGAAAATGATGTCTGATACCGATAACCGATAATTCTTTATATTTGAAATCAGATAAATGATATATTGGCTGATAAATCTAAATACAGCCTGATTACAAAAACAAAAGTCTCCTCATTAAAAGCCATGTCCCAAACACACAATTATGATGCTCTCATTATAATTTCATGTAGCCGATATGATAGACTTGTACATGTTGCTCTTTCCTTTTTGAAGTGATTCCAATCATATTTCAAGCGATTCAAACCCATCTTGGTGAACAGTGTGCATCTGAAGTGTCTCAGCTGAAGGAAATAATGCATTATTTATCGGCTTTAATATATCGGCCAAATTTTCTTATCGGGCCAATTAAAAATGATCATATATCGGCTGATACCGATATGGTGGCCGATATATCGTGCATCCCTACTTTTTTATGTTTATTACACAAACATTTGGATAGAATATCCTGAGTGCATCAATATTTTGTTCATTCTTTTAGAAGAAAAGGTCAGTGCAATACCATATAGACAAGCTTAATGCATTAACTAAATTTTGTCAGACAGACAGACTGATTGTGGAAAGTCTATTTTTTGCCATGCTATTTCATGCTATCTTTACAGATAAAAATATGCAGCGAGAACAGCTGCAGGACAGCAGCACTGAACAGTGAGTGTGATCGTGGAGAACGAGTGAACAGAACACACTGAGAAAGCAGCAGCAGAGAATGACTAACAAGAGCGCATTAAGTAAAAGTGGCACAACTGATTATTATGATGCATTCTTCACTTTTAACATGCATTTATATATAGAACAGCTGAGAATGACCATAATAAGTGTTGTTTGCTGAGGCATCACATATACTTCTCATAGTTAGGGTTCTGATTTGAACAAACCTCTCAGAAGCATGCTAAATAAACATGGATTTTTCAAGGGCCCTTACGAAAAATACGTTTATTCAAGTGTTCTACTTCTTTTAAACTAAAAATAAGAAAGTATACTTTCAGTCTACTTTTTATATGCTTCTCAGAAATATACTTAAAATTGCACTTAAGTATACTTGACTTATACTGACAGAAAAGTTTAAGTATATTTGGCCTCGCTCTTTTGATTGAGTAGACGATTAAATATACTTTTTTTTTTTTTACATAGTTTTACATACAGTCTTATTAAACTTACATTGTTTGAAAATATTGATTAGAATATTGATATAAAACAGATATGATCCTAATTCTGCGTATGTGAATTTTTGTGTGGGCTAGTCCACTGGTACTGTACATAGGAATTTACTTCAAATCTACTTTTCCACCACTGACAGAATTTTCCAGCTATCCATGTTTTCACTGTTATACTGTAGGGGGCGCTATTACACATCTTCTGAAAGAGTACAGAATCTCCTGATCAAAACACAGGAGAAGAAGAAGCTGAAACAAGTGATAGAAGATTGCTGACGCAAATGTAAAATAACGCGATCATCAAACATTAAACAGCATGTAAATCAAAACTGCCTAACGTTACTGAATGAAATGTCGACCCATGAAGAGGAAACGACTGTGAAGGTTTGAGTGTGTTGATCTACTCCATCTGTGTGTGATCATGGCTCTGAATCTGATCAAGGCGTGGTCTTTGACAAAAATGCGATTTTCTCAACTTTTTGTTTAAAATGTTGCCTTTCTTTATGAAACTTACCCACATTCAAGTGTTGATAAAAAAGGAATGCATGAAGCTAGAATAAAATGTTTTAAGGTATATTTCAAGTATAAAAAATTTATATCTACATTTGAACATAGTAGTATACTGAAAGTGCAAAACTAAAAAATAAATAGTAAACTCTAAGTGTAATGTTATGTTCACTTAAAGAAAACGTACAAGTATACTTGCAGTATAAAACTACTAAACTAGCAGTTTACTGAGAGTATATACTTCAAAGTGTACTTTCATAAACTAAAAAATTTACTACTTGTATTAAAATAATAAACTACTAGTATACTTATAAGTTCACTTGTAGTACAGATGCAGTACAAATGAGAAACGTATAGTTATGCACTACTGTTACACTTATACGTATACTTTTATATACTAAAAGTGTGCCAATTTAGTCCCAAGCAGTATTGAAATAGTACACTTACAAGTTTACTACTAGTGCACATTGATATTAGTATACTTACTACATAAAGTATACTTAAAAATATATGTGAACATTACTTAAGTATACTTCATAAAATGAATTTTTCGTTTTCGTAAGGGGGGTTTCAATGGGTCAGTGTCCGAATGCACTCACTCGTTCTCATTCACTCCCACGATTTCGAACACAGCCTTTTTAGCGCATCTCACATTTCACTTTGAACCTGTTGCTAAACGTGCAAGAAGCGATGTTATGTCATTTTACGCCACAGGCACATTTTTCCAGTGCGCGTGGGATTTCTTTGTGAATAACTGAAGTAATGCATTAGCCACTGGACTGTGTCCACTGTATTAAAGGCTGGAATGTCCCCCGGTCCCGAACGCATGACAGGAGATCGAGGCCCTGCATGCATATCTAATCTATGAGCATTAGCATGTTTGGAATGGCGGTATGAGGCATTGCGGCGAGGAAAAGTTCAATATGAACTTGTTTTAGCAGCAAGCTGTTCAATATTTCCTCTGCCGTCCTTTACAGTCGCCATCCTCTCGAGGAAAACAATGTTCTGATTGCACTCCTTTAATTTGAAAAGACATTTGAGCCTCATGGATTGTGCGCAATAATCTCAGGCATGCACGCAGGTTGCCTAGCAACAGCAGGTTGGCGGGAGTGTTTGGTGCAAAGGGGGCAGTTGTGTCTCTCTCTCTCTCTCTAGTCTTTGGCAAAATGTGTGTGATCTTGATGGCTCTCCACTCCACATTTTAAATAAAAAACACTCGAGTGTTCTCGTTGTGATCCTAACCAAAGAGGAAAAATAGTTGGAAAAACTGGATACAGAACCAAGTCTGCCATCAACAGTCAAAGATCTCAATATGAACTAATTTCATGTTTACTCTTTTTCATAGAAACTGCATTAGATTTTTTTAGACAAAAGCTTAAGAATAATCATCATATTAGAATGATTTCTGAAGGATCATGTGACACTGAAGACTGGAGTAATGCTGATAAATTCAGCTTTGATCACAGGAATAAATTACACTTTACTATATATTCACATAGACAACAGCTGTTTTAAAAAGTAATAATATTTACAGTTTTTACTGTATTTTTGATCAAATAAATGCAGCCTCGTTGAGCAGAAGACACTTCTTTTTAAAAACATTAAAAATCTTACCGACCCAAACATGAAGTGTATAAATGCACACTTATAATCATTGTATTTGGCTATATTTAGACTCATCTTTATGCCCATCCTCCTCTTGTTCACTTATCCGTGTGTATTTTAGTGCATCATATCATCTTCCTTGATTAGCGAGGGGGGTTTAGGCACATATTAATGCATTTTACTATGTATGAATCCATGGTGTGTTTCTCTCTGATCAGTGACTGCAGGAGTGTCTGTTAACATGGTATGATGAGTATTAACACACCAGCACATCACTCCAGCAGTGTTTGATCATTCACAACCTTAATCTCATTACACATACCTGGATTATCAGTCAAACAAAGGCATGGCCGATCCTGTCAAGGTGCCGCTTTATTTCTTATATTGAAACTGTAGAGTCTTTAAAGTCCCTGTGAAATCAAAACCGACTCTGTTTTTGGTCTCATTATTATTTATTTGATCATCAATATCATTTGTGTTCTGCAGGAGAAAGTGATTAATGGATTGAATGAAATAGCTATTTCGCCATTGCTTTTGCAAACTCCGATCCGGCTTCATTGTGGTATGGAAATCCTACTTTTCACCATTCAATCATTTTCATGTTGCATAATATGCAAAGACACTTAGTCATGCTATTGTACATGTTATCAGTGTGTGCATCAGGTTATTATAGTCAACCAAAACTAAAAGCATTTAAAAAAAATTCAAAGTATTTTTTACTCATTCTAATAAAAAGCATTAACTGAAATAAAATATTGTTCTTTCAAGCTGTAGTTGCCAATGCAGCATTTATCATTTTCATTTAGTTTAACTTGATAATAATAAAATAACTAAAACTGAAATAAAATAATATAAATAAAAAAAACACAACAAATAATAAAAATGACAAAAGTACAAAATTAATAAAACTTTAACTAAAATTAAAATAAATATGGAAAATCTAAAAATAAAAAAAATAAAATCTATAATCTTTATATGAATATAAACTATATTTCATGATTAGTAAAAATAAAACTGATGTGTATTAAAACCTTGTTGTTGATGATGTTGTTATGGCAACATATGTTTTTACATTGCTTTAATGCATCAAAATTAGTTAAGCCATGCATGTTCAACTTTTTTATAAGCTATACAAGATTCAACTCATTTAAAGTTATTTTAATGTAATTTCAGTTGAAATTACTTAAACATCCAAGTTGATTGTACTTAAAAATCTAAGGCAACAACTTTTTTTTTTTACCGTTTGCTATATTTTGAGGAGAAACAATCAATTCCTATTGGATAAAATATTATTTTCTTCTAAGCATTATTTATCACATTCCTAACATGAATTAGCATGTTGCTAGCATGATTTAGCTCATTGCTAGCATTTTGCTAGCATTATTTACCATTTTGCTAAGATGATTTAGCACATTGCTAACATTATTTAACATTTTGCTAACATGTTGCTAGGTTGATTTAGCTCATTGCTAGCATGATTTATAATTTTGCTAAGATGATTTAGCACATTGCTAACATTATTTAACATTTTGTTAATATGATTTAATATGTTGCTAGCATGATTTAGCTCATTACTAGCCTGTTGCTAGCATTATTTACTATTTTGCTAAGATGAATTAGCACATTGCTAGCATGTTGCTAGCATTATTTACCATTTTGCTAAGATGATTTAGCACACAGCTAGCATAATTTAGCATTTTGCTAGCATTATTTAACATTTTGCTAGCATGATTCAGCAAATTGCTAGCATGATTTAGCAAATTGCTAGCATGATTTAGCACATTGCTAGCATGTTGCTAGCATGATCAAGCACATTGCTAGCATGATTTATCATGTTGCTAGCATTATTTAGCACATTGTTAACGTTACTAGCATGATTTACAATTTTGCTAAGATGATTTAGCACATTGCTAGCATAATTTAGCATGTTTGCTAGCATGATTTAACATGTTTCTAGCATGATTAAGCACATTGCTAGCATGATTTAGATAAAATATTGCGTTATTATTTTCTTCTTGTTTAATATCCCATTCCAAACAGGACTTTACATTACTGGTTGCTGAGAGTCTCAGATCTAAAGTTATATTTGAATTGTTTTGGGTCATCGTTCTCCCAGTGTGGTTTTTCTCGCTTACACAGGCATGTTAATAAGACGGCCATCTGTTTGGAGGTGAATGTGTGTCCTGGAATGTGTCAGGGATTATCTTCTAAAACTGTTAATGCATCGCTGGCCTTCCCGTAACTTTAGCTGTTTGGAAATGACATTGTGCAATGACAACTCGCCCGTCTGTCAAACGGACGCAAAGGGCACGCTCTGAAACCCCTCCGGCACAAACGGGAATGTGAGGAGTGAATAAACAAGCACAAAAGAAGAGAACGTGAGTGTGCCGGAACAGAGGAGTGACCTCTACGGATCAGGACTGTGTGATACACTTCTCCACGCCTTCCTCCCACTCACCCAGCGTTCCTCGCGCTGCACTGCTGGGGTTTCACAGGGACTCTCTCCCACACACACACACACACACACACACACACACACACACACACACACACACACACACACACACACACACACACACACTCACACACTCACACACACACACACACACACACACACACTCAGTGTAGCAGGTGAAGGTCATGTACGTGATGAACTGGGCAACTGTGTAGATTTTGTGCTTTATGTTGCTTTTCGGGTTGATAAAGTGCCCGAGGAACATTAGTTTATTGTTTTATTAATTTTTATTTTGATTGATTGTCTCAGCTGTTCCTCCTAAAATTCATTAAGAGAAATAAAAAAGTCTTTATTATAGACTGTATGAAATCATAATAAAATTATATATGTTTTTTTTATTTATAAAAATGTGAATAGCAGCTCAGATCTGTTGATCTTGGAAAAGTATATTTTATTTATTTATTTGTTTTGTTTTATTTTGTCTGCGGTTTATCATTTATAATGCACTCTATTATAGACTGCATGAATTTCGAATAAAATGATGTTATAAAAATAAATGTAACATAAATAAATTTAATATGGATAGCAGCTAAAATCAGTTGATTTTGAGAAATTATTTAATTTTTTTATTTTATTAATTTTTTTATTTTTTATTACTGACTGTAATAACCTGTCAAAATGTAAAAAGAATGTGTACCTTGAATGCAATGTAAGTCGCTTTGGATAAAAGCGTCTGCCAAATGCATAAATGTAAATGTAAATGTATTATTTATTTTATTTCATTTTTTATTTTGTCTCTGCTGTTTCTCCTAAAATGTATTTATAATGCACTCTATTATAGACTGCATGAATTTTTGCAGCTAAAATCAGTTGATCTTGAGAAATTATTTTATTTTATTTGTCAATAAAATGACAAATTTGAATAAAATATAATACACTTTATTATAAACTGTATATTTATATATAAAGTTGTTCATTTATAAAAATAAATATTTTAAAGTGGACATGCAGCTGAGATCAGGAGTGTTATAGTTAACTAAAACTAAACAACTGAGATATTATTAAAAAGATCTCAAGTGTAATTTTTCTTTCCTATGGCATAATACACAATGCTTTTTTCTCCAATCCACACAGGCGAGCCTAAGCAAATGAATGGCTGAGCTTTTGGATCTTTTGTTTGCTGTAGTCTTCATTTGTCTGTTTGTTCATCAAAAGCAGTGCAGGCTTTGGCTCGCCTCGGCATGTTTGAAGCTCGTGACGTCAGAGACAAACAGGGCGCCTTCTTTGGCAAAGACACTAGTGGACACTGTGTGCGACCGGCCGACGCGGTGAACATGATTTCACCAAGTACATCTTTGTTGATCCTGAAACAACATTCCAATCTACCAATCAGATTTGAGGGACAAGTTTACAGTTTATGTCAAGTTTAGGCTTTCAACCAGGCTTAGGTTCTTCTTCATCAGTGTTATTCACATATCATTTCCCTCTGAGTTTAGGGATAACTTATGGGTACATTTCGGACATGAATGTTGTTCCAGTGTCAACAAAATGTGAATGTCTTACTTGGCAAAATCACGGTGACCACAAACACACACACATGCTTTTCTCCTTCGCTTTACTCACTCGCTCCCTCAGTAAGTCATTGAGTAACGTCCCGCGTGAGGGTAAATCACCGGCCCAGCCCGAGCAAATGCTCTTCCAGTGATGTTAATAGAATGTTTGAATCTGGTCTTTAAAGGGTTAGTTCACCCAAAAATGAAAATTAGCCCATGATTTACTCACCCTCAAGTCATGCTAGGTGTGTATGACATTCTTCTTTCAGACGAACACAATCAGAGTTATATTAAAATACCCTGGCTCTTCCAAGCTTTATAATGGCAGTGAATGGCAGCCCAAAATTTAAAGACCAAAAAAGTGCATCCATCCACACTCAAAAAAATGAACTTTCACTATTGTTAGTTGCACGAACAAACTCAGCAGTGGATCTGTAGTTCCCAGCATGCTTTGCAAGGGACTGCATTAGGAGAGTAAATTTAGGGATTAAAGTGTTATTGTATGTGTTTTTAAGTAAAGGGAAAGATGTTGTTAGTTTATGTTAGTGTTATGTTCACTTATGTTGGACATGTAGAGGAGTTTCTGTAATTTTGTGGTTACCATTATGCAGAAGAATGGTGCCAGTGTTTATTTGGAGTTATTTTTGCATTTTGTTTATAAAAACAGGCTTGTTATTTAATAGATTTCTACTTACAGTTGTAGAGCAAATAGTTAATTTAATAAGGTAAATTAAATCGATAAATGTGTTCACCTAACATAATAAACTTTTATAAATTTAACATTACATTATTAAGTAAACTGCACATATAAATATTATGTAACTGACAAATTCAAATGGTTTGTATTTACTGAAAGAAATTTTGTCAGCTTTACTTAAATTTCTTTTGTTCATATAACTAAATTGTTATTTGTAAAAATGACTCAATATAGTTGCGTGGAACCACTTGACGCTGCTTTTTTAAGTAAATTCAACAAGTCATTTTTTTGAGTGCATTATAAAAGTGCTCCACACGGCCCCAGGGGTTAATAAAGGCTTTCTGAAGCGAAGCGATGCATTTGTGAAAGAAAAATATCCATATTGAACATGTTATAAAGTAAAATATCTAGCTTCTGTCAGACTGCCTTCCGTATTCAACTTACGGAGAAAGCGTAACTGACGTGACAATGATGTCGGGCGTAGCGTAAGCGTTTTGAACTGCGAGAGGCGTTACACTTTCTTCATAAGTTGAATACGGAAGGCCATCTGGCAGGAGCTAGATATTTTACTTTATAACGTGTTAAATATGGATATTTTTCTTACACATCTTAACTCATTGATTCACTTCAGAAGGCCTTTATTAACCCCTGGAGCCGTGTGGAGCACTTTTATAATGGATGGATGCACTTTCATGGACTTAAAAACGGAGCAACAATTCACTGCCATTATAAAGCTTGGAAGAGCCCGGACATTTTTAATATAACTCCAATTGTGTTCATCTGAAAGAAGAATGTCATATACACCTAGGATGACTTGAGGGTGAGTAAATCATGGGGTAATTTTCATTTTTTGGTGAACTAACCCTTTAATAATGTTCTCAATGTTAGCACAAAAACATAGAACTTTGTCTCCTGAAACGTAACAATTTAAAACAAAAAAAGTAACCTGTTTCGGAACGTTCAGAGAACATTCAAAAGTAACATTCCCATAATGTTTGCAGAATGATATGGAGTGATCACATAACCAAGAAAAAGCATTTTGCGTTTTGAACGTTCAGAAAACAAAGTTTTCATAACTTAATGGGAACGTTAGCCAAATGTTCTTAGGACATATTTTGCAAGGCAGCTTGTTTCTCAGCCTTTGCCAAGTTGAGAGACTAAAATTAGTAAGATTTCTCTCAGAGTTTATGAATAAAGCCGTTTTAAGCCGCTACCTTTGTTCCAATTGTAAATCTGCCATGCTAACTGGGCATTGAGCCTTGTTTGTGCATGCTATTTTTGAGAAAAATGAGCAGTTTGTAAAACAGGAATGCCTGTCTAGCAAATAAATCCATCTTTTGAATCTTATGAAGTGGTCAGACTTTCAGTCTGTGTTATTCTGAGAGCATTTGGTAGCCGAAGCTGTCCTGACCGACTCTGAAAACTCACAATAAATGCTTTCCATGGTATTTACTTTGGATTTGCAGCGTCTAGTGTTATAACCTACAAGTGTCCTTCAGCATCAGATGATTTAAACAACTGATCTAGAAGCCTCTTAAAGCACTATTTAGTGTTTGACAGTGGTTTGTGCTTGTCGAGTCTACCATGATCCTGTGTGAACCCGCAGCGTATAATACTTTCACTGCATGTTTTGAGTTTATACATTTGTGTTCTTTCTTCTTTTGTAATTCTGCTTCCTTGCTGTTTATAGGTAAGCAAAGACGTCTCGAGGGCAAAACTGTCCAAGAGCGAAGCATAATGAGCGTCACATATAAATTAGCTGGCTAAGGCATATGATAGAAGGCTGAAATAATTCATAATATAAATATTAATAAAATAAAATGCTAACAGATGAATCAGATTAATATGTTTTAATGTAGTATGTTAAATATACATCCCATTGAGGCTTCATAAGCTCTTTATGGCTCTTGTAGCAGCAGAAAAATCTGAGACTATATTTTAGTTCAATAATGTTTTCTATTTAATGTCACTTTTTAAATAGACCTGAGAATTACATTTCCAACTTAAACGGTCATAAATCTTGAATGCTTTGAAGACTTCGGTTTGGTCTCTTTTCAAATAAGACACTTTATTGTTGCTGAAGTGAAAAAGTGAACTTTAAAAAGTTATCGAATTGAATTTTGTTTTATCGTTATGAAAAATGCACCAAAATACAAATGTAAATTTATATATTTTACAAAACGAGAAAATCAAAGCCATAAATCTAAACAAGTTGTGCTCCAGATTCGAGGTTGATATCTCCAAAAATGAGCTTTCAGTCAGATTTTGTTTGGCTGCAGTACCAAACGCTTCCACTAGATGAAATTCACATCCCATTCACTTCCAATGCGCTCATATTTGACCACAAACAACGCAAGTGTGAGAAATTGAACAGGTGTTGCTAATAATCCTTTAGGTGAGTGTATGAGGTTTGCTGAGCACTTAGACAAGTCAAGAAGTTCTGGATGAGATCAGTCATTAATGGTGCTTGTAGGTCTAATGCTATAACCGCTTAATTCGATGGTCCACTTTAACTATTTGCAACTACATGTTAACTAGCAGTCATTAGAGTATTAGTAGACTGTTAGGTTCGGGTTAGTAGAATAAGTTGACATGTACTTGTAAAGTTACTTATAGTCAGTAGAATGTCTAAAGTGGACTATGGAAATAAAGTGTTGGCATTAATCGCTTTGAGAGCTAAAACATTTTCACCAGAGAACTTCATCAAGCCCATATGGGACGATGTTTCATTATGGTTTCGGTAGAGTGCTTTTCCATGACCCTGTGTGACATGTTGCGTTTGTTGTGTCAACCCGCCAGCTCTTTACTTTCACTGTCCATTTTGCGTTTAGACGTTCATGTTACTCTTTTGTACGTTTCGGCTTTCCTCTGCTGTTTATAGGTAAGCAAAGACGTCTCGAGGGCAAAACTGTTCAAGGTTCACGAGCGAAGCTTTATGGGTGCTGCAGATAAATGAGCTGGCTATTCAATTATTTCAATGTTTAATGACAGAAAGAGTAAATAATAAAAATGGTAACATATTAACACACTTATTTATTATAAGTTGACTCATTTAGCTTTATTTTTATTTTTATTTTTTTTTAAAGCAACTTTGGACTGTTTTTTCCCCCATAATGTTACACTTTGTTTCTGAAAGAGTCTCTTCTGCTCATTTAGCAGCTGCGCTTATTTGATCATAAATACCGTAAAAATAGTGAAATATTATTCCAGTGTAAATCAGCTGTTTTCTATGTGAATATATAGTAAAGTGTAATTTATTCCTGTGATCAAAGCTGAATTTATCATCATTACTCCAGTCTTCAGTGTCACATGACCCTTCACAAATCATTCTGATATGATGCAATTTTGTAACATTTTAAATATCTTTAATGAGATTTTTGATCAATTTAATGCTGAATAAAAGTGTTAATTTCTTTCCTAAACTTTTGGAGCCCACAGTCACGAGACATTTTAATTGTTTTGCATAAAGGATATAATTATTGAAAAGATGTTTGTTTGCAGCAAGAGGCCAGATGTAATTTAGCCTTGAGCAACATATGTTTTATGCATGTTTATGCAACCAGATAAAATACTATCTTCCTCACTAAAAATGATTTGTTTGACTCTTCTGGAGGGTTTTCTAAGGATAATTTACTCTCTCCTCTTCTGTGTTTACAATCCCTCACAATTAGTGTCTATTTTTTGCAATAGGCGAGTGTATAATGAGAGGATGAGAAGTGCAGCGGATGAATGTAGGTGTCTTCCCTGAAAAAGACGAGTGGAAAATTCTGTTCAGGGACAAAGTGGGCAGCCGGAGGTGGGGGGTGAGGTCTGGTAACCCGAACCCTGGAGACACAAATCTTAGGTAACGCTACGGTCTCGCTCCACGGCTCGGAGAGGGAACAATGCTCTCTCACATGAAAGCCATCCTTATATGTGAGCGAGTCGGGTCTCCGGGGACGGAGCACAGCGAGAGGACATCATGTGCCGAGTTTCCTCCAGGGCCCCAAAGATTCCCAGAGAGCGGTGTGTGATTACAGGTGCCTATGGACGTTTTAAAGGAGTAGCTCACCCCAAAAACCACAATTCTGTCACCATTACTCATCATGCAATAATAAAAGTGTGACATGACCCAAACAAGTCATTAAAGGGTGTTTGTGAGGCACAAAGCAGAGTTTAGTTGTTTACGGTCGCTTGTCTAATCAGCAGTTAGACTGTCAACCCGTTTTTGAGCATAGACCTGAACTTAAAGGGACAGATCACCCATAAATCATTTACTCACCCTCAAGTTGTTTCAAACCTGTATGAGTTTCTTCTTCTGCTGGACGCAAAGGAAGATATTTTGAAGAATTTGGGTAACCGAACAGTTGACGGGTTTGTGGCACAGTTTGTGTTCAGCAGAAGAAAGAAAAGCATAGATGTTTGGAACAACTTGAGGGTGAGCAAATGATGACAGAATTCATTTTTGGGTGAACTGTCCCTTTAAATGGTTCACTTATGGTGTAAATAAGTGTAAGTTTACTGTAAAGCAAATGTACAGAACTAAACATTTTTATTTTATACAAAATAAGTATTTTACAAAATAATTTGTACCCTAAAATTGCTTGAAATTTTGTATAATACTGTGTGTGAGTGTTACATAATGTGAGGCTGTTTTTGCCACTGATGCCATAATAGTTTAGTTGTTATGAATAATAAGAACAACAAATATATATGTGTGTTTATGTAACACTATGATTTTGCACATTGTAAAGATTAAAGTTTTAAACTATATTTATATTTATATTTCAGTTTGGAAAATATATTTATTCCAGCCATTCTGTTTACAACAACAAACGTGTTTTGGCCCAAAAAAAATTATATTATATTATATTATATTATGAGTGTTATTATTATTTATTATTTATATTTTTTTTTACTAATAAAGTACATTTGATTTTGCAAATTGTAGCATAGGGTTGAATATATAAATATTTTTAATATTATTTTTTTATTTTTTTATTTAAATCATGCTGTTCTCAACAACATATATTTTGATTATATTATATTATATTATATTATATCCTATCATATCATATTATATCATATTATATTATTTATCATATTCTGGTTTGCATCCCTTGATTTCCTTTTTCTTCCATAGAAAAGATGACTTTTTATTTTAATTTTTTTGCAGAATATCACTGTTTTCCACTACTAGAATCCTGATTTGAAAAAAAAGTCAGTTCAACACAAAGCTAAAGTATGGCTTATGAAGACCAAGAGTTTATCAAACAAGTTAAACTGTCCTTCAAAATGTCCTTCAGAAGAAAGAACATCATATAGGTTTGGAATGACATTCATTCTTGGCCTATATTACTGAGTATGAATAGACTTCTACTGAATTGTGGGGACATACTAGAAGTGACATCCAGCTTTCACAGCTTTCTGCAGTGTGTTTCACGGAGAGCCGTGCGAGACAGAGACACTGCCTTCTTTCACAGTTGTCATGTTTATTATTCGCTCTCTCCGTGTCTGCGGCTGACATTTCCCTCCGTGCTCACAGCTGCGTGCCTGAGAGAGAGACACTCCACAGCACTTATTACACACTGATGAGCAGAAGACTACACTTACAGCGCTGACATCCATAGTGTGGAAATAAAGCAACGGCAGAAAGACTGGAATCTCTCAGTTTGGGGTGACTTGTGCATGTGTGTGTGCCTGTGGGAGTGTGTGTGTTTCAGGTAAACCCTACGTTATGAGGACAAAATGTCCCCACAAAGATAACTATATCCAAAATCCTTGTATAGTGGGGACATTTTTTGGACTCCATGAGGAAAACAGCTTGGATGCTTTGACTTGTGATGTTGTTTGAATAAGTTTAGTGTGATGTGTAGGTTTAGGGGTAGGGTTAGTGTAAGAGGGGAGAATATACAGTTTGTACAGTATAAAAACCATTAAGTCTATGGAATGTCCTCATAAAACATGGAAGCCCAAACATTAATACTTTTATTCAGCAAGAATGCTTTAAATTGATTAAAATTACTGTTACAAATCGGTTACAAAAGATTCTATTTTCAAATAAATGCTGTTCTTTTGAACTTTCTATTCATCAAAGAATCCTTAACAATAAAATATATAATGTTTTCCACAAGAATATGAAGCAGCACAACTGTTTTGTTTCTCAAGCTGCAAATCATCATCATATGAGAATGATTTGTGAAGGATCATGTGACACTGAAGACTGGAGTAATGATGATAAATTCAGCTTTGATCACAGGAATAAATTACACTTTACTATATATTCACATAGAAAACAGCTGATTTAAACTGGAATAATATTTCACAATATTACTGTCCTCACTGTATTTTTAGTCAATTAAATGCAGCTTAAAAATATATATATTTTTTTAATCTTACTGACCCCTTATGAATAGCATGTGTTTGTGCAAATAAATCAATAACGTACATTTGATTTTGCAAATTTGTAGAGTAAACTACATTTATATTTTATATTACATTTTCAATTTAGAAAAAAAATATTTCAACCATGCTGCTCACATGGATTGATCAGACAAAAATGTATATTATATTGTATTCTGCAACACTTTATATTATATTATATTATATTATGCCTTCTTCTGCAACACACTTGTGACAGATGACCAGACTGAAACAACAAAAAAGGATTTACATTTACATTTAATCATTTAGCAGATGCTTTTATCCAAAGCGACTTACAAATGAGGAGAGCAATAGAAGCAATCAGACAAACAAGGGGGAACAGCATGCAAGTGCTAGCCTGGATGCCAGCCGAACTTAGCCCCGCCCACAATATTTGAGGTCGAGCAGTTCGGTCTGGACTTGATCCGTTGTGGAGCAACTATGCCCGAACAGAAGCTGTTCGGACCAATCAAATTGTCAGGGCGGGCTTTATACGATGATGGACAGATGATCAACAGTAACGTAATCAGCTACGTCATCAAAGAGCGCTTGGGTTGAATTCGTTCTAATCCTAAATGGAGAACTTTCGTATATGCATTCACCTTTACCATTTCTCTCAAAAATGATGATCGTGTTGGTAAGTACTCCATGTATCCTTAAATTATTTTTACAACACCGGCAAAGATCGTTTACACTCATCTTCTTCTTCTTCTTCCAGCGTGTGTGCAGTTGATCTGTTGACAACCATGCGTTAGTGATGTGTCATTCATGAACGATTCGTTCTTTATTAACTAATCGTAAATATGACTCGGGAACAACGAGTTGTCTCAGAAAGCGATTCGTTCATTTTGTGTTGACCGTGCATGCGCTACATGCCATCGGTTCTGTACAGGATCTTCTGCATCCAGATGGGGCTGTGAGTTGGTGAACGAATGACTCGAACCCGAAGACTCGAGAGGTGAACTAATCAATTCTGTTTTCGGGACTGCATGCCTTGCATATGGGGCTGTCCCGGCCCAGATCAGACACTGATGAGGAACTAACGACTCGAACCCGAAGACAGGAGAGGTGTACTAATCTTTCCAGGGAACAGACGTGATTAAATGTGAAGTGACAAAAGAAAGAACGACTGGGATTCAGAGGTGAGGTTAACTAACAGACTGCATAGCCTGAAGACCCAGCTAAGCAATTAATGAATCATTCTTCTTAAAGTTTGGCCTTGGCTGCATTAGCTTATAATTAATTTTTTATTCCAAATGTGATAGATGTGTTGGGGAATTTAACATATGACATTTTAATTATATTCTGCTGAAATTAACGAAATTACTTGAAAAAAGATTTGTTCATTTTGCTGAACGAGATTCAAAGATCAGAGTCCGTAAAATGATCCGAACTTCCCACTACTACTATGCGTCGCTCAACATACGTCACTTACTCCGTTGCTCTGATTGGTTGTAGGTCTATCCAATTGAGTGCAGAGGCATTTTCTTTCCTGGTTTCGGTTGAAACACGCCCTATAATCACAGCCCAATGGAGCAGTATCAGACTCATATTCTGACTAGAATTGAGTATGACGACGTCAGGCTATGCAAGTGCTATAACAAGTCTCAGTTAGTCTAGCACAGTACACAGGTTTTTTTTTGTTATTATTATTATACAAAGAAAAATTAATAGAATAGTTGCTAGTCTCAATTTGGTCAGGTGCTGCTGGAAAAGATGTGTCTTTAGACATTTTTTGAAAATGGCTACAGACTCGGCTGCTCGAATTGAGATAGGTAGGTCATTCCACCAGGTGGGAACAGTCCAGGAAAAGGTCCGTGAGAGTGATTTTGTGCCTCTTTGGGATAGTACTACGAGACGTTGTTCACTTGCAGAACGCAAGCTTCTGGAGGGTCTAAACAAGCGAGTTTAGGTATATCAGTGCAGAGCCTGTGGTTGATTTGTAGGCAAGCACTAGTGCCTTGAATTTGATGCGAGTGACTATTGGCAGCCAGTGCAAACTGATGAAGAGAGGCATGACTTGCGCTTTCTTCGGCTCGTTGAAGACCACCCTCGCCTCTGCATTCTGGATCAGTTGCAGGGGTTTGATAGTGCATGCCGGAAGGCCCGCTAGAAGAGCATTACAGTCTGGAGAGAACAAGAGCTTGGACCAGGAGTTGTGTGGCCTGCTCTGACAGGAAGGGTCTAATCTTCCTAATGTTGTATAACGCAAATCTGCAGGACCGGGCTGTTGCAGTAATATGGTCAGTGAAGTTTAACTGATCATCAATCACAACTCCAAGGTTCCTGCCTGTCCAGGAAGGAATTATGGTTGATGAACCTAGCTGAATGGAGAAATTTTGATGAAGTGCTGGGTTGGTTGAGACCACAAGCAGTTCTGTTTTCGCAAGATTGAGTTGAAGGTGATGGTCCTTCATCCAGCCAGAAATGTCTGCCAGGCAGGCTGCAATATGAACAGCAACTGTAGGATCATCTGGTTGAAATGAGAAGTAGAGTTGAGTGTCATCAGCATAGCAGTAATAGTGCACCCTATCCCACCCGGTATCTAATTCATCATCGCTGTTTCAGGAGAGCAATAAGAACTGCTTGGACTATGATTTTTTCTGTTGTACCATCATTGCTGTTTAAAGACAGCATCAAGAATGATATGGACTGTGTTTTAACCATTTCATGTCATATTTGCTTTGATCCTGTCAAGTTTTGTGTTACCACCATCACTGTAGAGCTCAGGCAGTCCCCCAGCCCCACCGCTGCTGGAAGTTTGCAGCCCTGTGCCGTCTCTAGGGATGCCGTGACATTGAGCAACCACCAGCAGCGGCTATGTGAGGGGATCCTGCGGTTCCACCTCCGGTCTCGGATAACTTTGCTCCATCTTGGCCCGTCGACCTGTCGGCTTTGCCTTGGCTCCTCCCACCTTCGACTCCACTCGAGACCCTCGGACTTGCGGCTGCACCGGGTTCCCTCGTCCCACCGGCTATGCCTTGGTCAGTCTTCACTCTACTTCCTCTACTACGGGCCGTCCGCTGCGCTCCGTCCCTCCACCCCTACAGCTGCAGCGGGTTCCTCCTTCCCTTTGGCTCCGCCTCTGTCCTCAGTCACACTGGCATTGCCCCAGTCCGCTCCGTCTGTGCCTATGGATCCACCAGCCTCTTCTCCATCATTCGTTCCCCAGATGTCGGCAGCCACGCTAACAACATCTTGGTTCCTCAACCCTTCGACTCTGCTGTGGGCTGTAGGCACTGCTAGGATCTGGGTCTGCACCATCAAGCCTCATCCATCTTTGCCGCCGATGTCTCATCGTCCTGCCATCACCATCTGTTTGCCTCATCCTGCCACCATTCCTTCGCCTCATCCTCGCCCACCTTTGTTTTTGTTCATGGACTGTAATTCTTTAGTTCCTTGGTGTTATTTTCCCGTCACTCCTTTGTTACAATGGTCACTGTTAGTTTGTTTTGGTTTCAGCTGTGTTTGATTAGTTATCTTGTTTGAGTTTGCTATTTAAATGGTACCTTCTCCTGCACTCATTGTCCAGTCACGTTTTGGTTTATGTGTTTCTCTACCCTGTTGGATTCTTACTTGTTTGGATTATTGTTATTAAACTTCATGTTGGAACTTATTCATCATCTTCGTGCCTTCTTCTGCAACACAATAAATATATTATATTATATTAACCAATATCTTCTGGTTTGCATCTCTCAAGTTCCATAATAATCAAATAACATGAAGCATCTTTCATTTGTTAAAGAGCCCCTATTATGGATTTTGGAAAATTACACATGTAGTGTGTAACATAGTTCTAAGTGAATGAAAACATCCTGCAAAGTTTTAAATCTGAAAGTGCACCGTATATAAAGTTATTGTCTCTCAAATGTAAGAGTCGACCCTGAGTCAATTAAACTAATAGTTTTTCAAACGAGTCCCAAGCCGTTTCGTTGTGACGTCACGACAAAACATTACCATATTGCCCGTCCACTTATTGCGTGCGCAGACACCGGGGAAAACTTGAACCACCTCAAACACTGCAGCGGATACTGGATAGTATCATGTCGAGAAGACGCTGTGCTCTACAATGTGTTTACTGTGTTTCATATTGTGTAGGTCTCTGGCTCACGTTATTACTGTCTTACTGAAATACTACTGTAAATAAGCTGTGGGCCACTATTACCTAAAACTGTGTCTGTTAATGCAGATTGTCTGTCATTCTTACTACTTTGAGTAAAGATAAAGGATGGAGCAAGATTTGTTTTGCAAACTTTAATGTTACATCAGTCATTCACGTTAGTGCTCGACTAATGTATGTTGCTGAGCTGTTATTGATACAGTTCCCGCATGTGCACCGCAATAAATTAGAAACACAGACACACACATACACGGGTTTGTTGATGGGCGCACTCTTGTTAATACTGATGGTGAGGAATTACAGTTGAAATGAAGTTCACAACCTAATTTCGGGAGGAGTGAACCCATCTAATCTTTCAATTAACTGCCAAAGCATATAAGCAGCCTCCTACCTCCTTCTGGCATCAGTGGTTTTTGCATCCCTCCACCTCCCCAACTCCACCAACACAAATTTAGGCATCCCGTTTACCATACTCCTCTTCCTAGCATTAGTAGTCCCTGGGGGGTAAATCTAAGCTCGAGTTGAAGTTGCTTCCTTGAGCCCCTCCACCGCGGACAGCAAGCCAAATACGCTTAAACCTTATTAACTAATGGGTATATGGGTAAACGAACTCGTGAGACATTAATAATGTACCTCAAACTGAGTAGCATCACTGAAGGTTGGGGTTCTTCCAATGTTTCATCAATTCGGACTCGCGCTGGGATTTATGTAAAATCATTACTGTAATCATCATTACTGTCTTTACTGGAGTTCAGTTATGGTTAATAGCCGTTTGTTTCCGAAATACGTAGGTAGACCAATCACAACAGACTGGGCCATCTGACCAATCAGAGCAGAGTAGGCTCACAGAAAGAAGGGATTTAGAGAGACCCATCGAGTCGTTTGAGAATCATTGAACAATGTGGTGATGTGCAATGTATATTATGAGAAAATGATTATAATTAAACTGTTTGATGCATGTAAACCTGTTTTTGGAGACCTCCAAAACTAAATTAGGAAACTTTAAAATAGCATAATAGGTGCACTTTAAGTAATACATTTACTGTTATATCATATTATATGTTTGTATGGGCCAGACATTATGGCAATAGATGGCATTTTCCAACTTTAAGAACTCCAAGTAACGAGGCTCGTTTGCCATTTCTGCTCACGTCCATGAGCCCCTGCTGTAATCGCGCGTGTCAGAAAGATACAGTATGAGCCCTTCCCCCCTCACAGAACAAGCCACTTCAACACATTGTCCTTTCTTTTTGTGAATAATCCCTGTATCAGACAGACCAATTATGGGATGAAGCACTGGAACCGATTGGCTAAATGACAGTTTTCACTGTTCAAAGGTATATTATTAGCTGTTACCTGATTTAATTCAGGACATTTTCAAAGACTAGTGCACTTGTTTCTTGCAAAGTAATATATTCTCTATTATTCGCCTGAATTCTGAGTAACACAAGGGCGGTCGCTCTGCTAAGTCACAGACCGCCTACTTTAGCATATAATGTTTCCTTTCATGGACCGGACTGCTTCCTTAAAACAGGTTAGGTAGCTATTTTAAAGTCATGATTCCAAGTTAATGAGTGCCAGACCTTTATGAGGAAACAAGTCTTAAAATGTAACCACAAAAATGAATTTGTGCTTGAATTGGGAGGCTGATCGTCACTGTTGACATTCCCACAACCCTGATTTCACCTTGAATATCTGCAGACTTCATCCCCTTCTTCCTAAAGCATGCTGTCATTAACAGCTGCTCCTGGTTTTCCTGGACTATTTACCAAACAAATGGATGCAAACTCAAAAGGAAATGTGCAAACCATGCTCACAGACATATAAGTGGTGCCAAGCTGTTGAAAAGCATAAATATGGACTAAACTTAATCCACTGTTGACAGAGAAAAGACAGCAAGCCGTTTACAAAACACGGACAAAGCATATGCAAAACTCACATTCAGAATTCTTGAGATACGTCTGTGGCCGTGTGCAAAACGTAGTTTGATTTATCAGATTTATTACTGGGTGTTGAATGCCAAAGGACACAATTTACACAGTCATTTCTACTTACCTTTGAAATGGAGAAGTGGCCAAAAGTCATAAAAAATAAGGTGGTGCCTGAGTATTAACAAATAAATGATTCATGTTGAAGACAAATCAGTGCACAAGGTTTTTTAAATACTAGTAAATTGTTATGTGTAAACTACCACAGGTCTAATAATAAGATATTAAGTAAGCTAGTTCTTCATCTTGGTGTCAATGACATGACCTACCTGTGTGGATGAAGGTTGAATAAATGTTAAAGCTCGATGACAGCAGCCAAACTCCTCCCTAATCTTCTTAAAACTCCTCCTTGAAACAGGTGAGTTGGCAGGGTATAAATTTTGTGAACCTGGCTTGGACACACAGGAGCTTTTTGTCTCCGGAGAGGCTATCAGGAGAACTACGACATCCAAAATCCATAAGATTTAGATTTGGAATAAAAAAGGAAAATGGGGCTTGGCGTGAGTGGACCATATTTTAATACACTGCCCGTTTGCTTTACTGCTCTTGTTGCTCCATTTGTTGTGTTTTTTATTTTATCTCTTGCTTTGCTTTTTTTTAAATCAACAATGTGTTTATTGCTAATGTTAAGTATTGTTATTCTTGATAGACGGGGAATGATAAGTACAAATTGGCGGCAACTTCAGAGGATGGAGCCAAAATGGGAAAGAAGGAAAAAGGGAAGAGAAAACAGAAGGACATGGACGATCTTAAAAAAGAAGTGGATCTGGTGTGTATATACAGTAAATGCATTTAGAAAATACACATTGCATTTACATCTCCGTATAATCATAACGAGGGAAACTGAGATTTCAAGGCTGTTTTATTTTCCACAGGACGACCACAAGTTGACGCTGGACGAGCTTCACCGCAAATACGGCACTGACCTGAACAGAGTGAGTTTAGTGAGACTTTTGGGGAATGTTATGCATCTAAAATAACTGATTAAATGAATGATTCTTGTTATTAACCTGAATAAAAATAATTGAAATGTATGCTTATCTGTCAAATCAAAGCACTTTTACTCAAACAAAAATTATATATGACGTCTGTTCATGGCGAAACAGTAGATTATTATGTAGATTGTATGTATTGGAAACAGTCAAATCGTAATGGAAAACATAATACAAGCACTTGCAACTTATGTATGTAATCTATGAATCTGCATAATAATTTTTGAGTCAATTATTGCTAGCTGTCCTGAAGCAAACCCGGACATAGGGCAGTGGGTGGCGTCCATTCTTTAGCTCCACCCCCACCTGGACCAAACCCTCTGCCCTACCCTGACCTTCACTACACTCCAACACCTCAAGGACAGCATGCCCCTTTCAGTTATCCCACAATATCTCCATGGAGTCTCTTATTTATGTTCTTTTGTTTTATTTAATAAAATCCTCTCGGATGCCTGACATCCACAGCCACTGTTTTGAGCTTCGCTCACCCTGCAACAACTGTTGACTTCATATTTTTTTCAATCATTTTTGGCAGGGCTTGTCTTCTTCCCGTGCAAAGGAGATCTTAGCACGTGATGGGCCGAATGCCCTGACTCCACCTCCTACGACTCCAGAATGGATCAAGTTCTGCAAACAGCTCTTCGGTGGGTTCTCAACGCTGCTGTGGATTGGTGCGATCCTTTGCTTCCTGGCATACGGAATCCAGGCTGCCTCTGAAGACGAACCCGCAAATGACAATGTACGATGGAGCAAAAATGGTCTTCTCTTAGTCATGTATAAATAGTTCATATGTCAACAAACAGTGCATCACATAATAATTTTTGCAGCTTTACCTGGGAATTGTGCTTGCTGCCGTTGTCATAATCACGGGATGCTTCTCATACTACCAAGAAGCCAAGAGCTCTAAGATCATGGAATCTTTTAAGAACCTTGTTCCTCAGGTACTGAAATTCAAAGATTATTCTGATAAACATTGTAGCTCTCACACAAAACAAGTCGTTTTAATACATTCTGGTTTTGTAGCAAGCCCTGGTTGTGCGTGATGGAGAGAAAAAAAACATCAATGCTGAGGAGGTAGTCGCTGGTGATCTTGTGGAGGTCAAAGGTGGAGACCGAATCCCAGCTGATCTTCGTATCATCTCTGCACATGGATGCAAGGTAAGACCTAAAGCTCATCAGAATGGCAAAAGTACTGTTGAAAAGACTGGCGTAGTTATGTTGTGTTGTCTTTTGCTGCATCCCAATTCGCCTACTTATACTACAACCTAAAAGTATGTACTCTTTTTGTGAAGAAAAAGTATCGGAGAGAAATATAGCAGCACGTTGATCTGCCATTTGTGGGTCTTTAATGCAGAGACTCTCCTCATGTGTTTGCAGTTTAAATATAATGATGCATTTAAAAGGTAATTGCCAGACGTATCATTACAAAAGTTCACAATACTGTTGCAGATGAATTATAATGTGATAACATTGTATAAATATCTTTTTGTCAGGTAAAAATACTGATAATTGATCAGTCAAGCCCCTTAATCTAAACCTCTCTACTTAACTGTCGGACTCGCACATCCGTCATGTTTGTAGTTTTTTAACACTTTTCATCCGCGTTTGTAGTTCTAATCGAATCCTCGTCCAACTCGCAATGGTTTGTGGGCAATATCAGCTGTAGCGTGTGCTTCGATCTGCACTTCAAATTCTAGACCATCCGTGTATCTTTGGAATACTCTTTTCAACATACTATGTTTTGGGACATACTAATTCTATTTTCGAATACTATTTAGGACGGATAATATGCGAATTGGGACGCACCGTCAGTCTAACTAGGGTTACTATTAGGGGTGCATCGATATGATTATTTTGGCCGATACAGATAACGGATCATTCTTTATATTTGATAACCGATATATTGGCTGATAAATCAAAATCCAAATATAATTTTAATATAATTTTTTATATAATTTTTGAGAGCCTGATCACAAAAACAAAAGTCTAACCATTAAACACAATGTCCCAAGCACACAATTATAATGTTCTCATTATAATTTTATGTAGTCTATATATGACAGAATTGCACTACACGTTACACTTAACTGTTTTCTTTTTTGTGTGATTACAATTGGATTACAATCATATTTCAAGCAATTCAAAACCATCATGGTGTGCATCTGAAGTGTCTCAGCTGAAGGAAATAATCCATTATTTATCGGCTTTAATATATCGGCCATTTTTTTTTTATTGGGCAGATAACGCTAACATTAACAGTAAACATATACCGATATGGTGGCCGATATGTTGTGCATCCCTAGTTACTATGCAAGTCAACCAGGGGTGTCCAATCCTGGTGGGCCAATGTTTTACAGAGGTAAATCAGCATTGGACAACCCTGAGCTAGATCAACACCAAACCAGTACTAACCAGCATGAACAAGTCTGGACCAACATGAAATTCATAATAATCTTCCTTCCTTTTTTTCCAGGTGGACAACTCTTCACTCACTGGTGAATCTGAGCCCCAGACTCGTGCTCCTGACTTCTCCAATGAAAATCCCCTGGAAACCAGAAACATTGCGTTCTTCTCTACCAACTGCGTTGAAGGTACAATGATAAAACAGCTGAAGTTTGTTTATAACAAAAGCAATGACAAAAATATAGCTGTAAACAGCAATTAACAGGGTTCAAGTGCTTTAAGGCCTTTAAGCACATGCGTAAAACGGTATTATGTTTTATTTAGCAGGCATGTAACCAAAACAGGCATTTTACTAAGGAAGTATATGTTTTAAAGCTTTTTAACAGCTATCGAGGTTAAGGCAGAAACTTAGGACTAGTTTGCGAAGGTTTTTGAAATAATCGCCAATATTTAACGAACCGTTTGATTGACAGTGGCAGTCCTAGAGGCAAAGTTGCTCAGAATGAGGAGTTCTACCATACACTATGAATGTCGTGGGCATGTGTGAAAAATCGTGTGATATACAATCTTTTACGCATGTGAAAAATTCTAAGGCACCCCTGGGTGGCCGATTTCTTTTGAATTTCTCATAGGCCTCTAGGGCCGTGAGTCAAACAGGCCCAGCGAGTTTCGTTCCGATCGGCCTCTGTTAACCTTGTCTGACAGCTGCTTGAACTTCATTGGCCAACGGCGTGTATGTTTTCTGATATACATGAACTAGCCATTTTTTTTTTTTTTTATAGCGCCACCATTTTCCCAGTTGCCGTATCCTTTTTCACGCGACCACAGACCGAGCCCATACATGGCTGTGTCGAGTTTGGTGAAATTATCTCATTCTGTTCAAGAGGGATAGCCATTTTAATAAAAGTGGCCACAGATGTCAATCGAAATTTTGACTTTTTAATAATTATTGACAATCAGACTCCAGAGAATCTTTCTGCAGGGGTTTGGTTCTGATTGGGCAAAAAATGTAAGATTAGTTCACAAAAGTAGTACCTTCTTCGAAAAATCCAAAATACCTGAATATTTCGCCAGGATGTCAATCAAATCAACATTTGATCGCCTTGAGCCAAGGATTCCAACAATATCAGACACTTGTGCCTGCGATGAACGTTTTAGGAGTAATGAGCCATTACATACTTTTGATCGCTGTAGCGCCACCATCAGGCAAATTAGGGCAAGCATTGGTGACGTTGTAGACTGTGAGAGTACTACCATCCGACAAAGTTTCAAGTCTCTACGACTTACGGTTTGGTCTGCCCAATCACTTTTAGGGGAGAATGCTGATCCTTGGAAATTCTTAACAATTAATTTTAGCGTTATGCGCTTGAACCCTTATTATGTAATTAAAAGTTACTATATTCAATAGGTACTGCCAGAGGGATTGTCATTAACACCGGTGACCGTACCGTCATGGGTCGTATCGCCACTCTTGCCTCCAGCCTGGAAGGTGGAAAAACACCTATTGCTAAAGAGATAGAGCATTTCATCCACATCATCACTGGTGTAGCTGTCTTCCTGGGCGTGTCCTTCTTCATTCTTTCTCTGATTCTTGGATATGGTTGGTTGGAAGCTGTCATCTTCCTGATTGGAATCATTGTCGCTAATGTGCCTGAAGGTCTCCTTGCCACTGTAACTGTAAGTCAGAGTGCAAAGTACACTTCTAGAATACTTGAGCCAAAAATTATTATTTAACTTGTAACTTCATGTAGGTGTGTCTAACTCTGACTGCCAAACGAATGGCAAAGAAGAATTGCCTGGTGAAGAATCTGGAAGCCGTGGAGACTCTTGGCTCGACCTCCACCATCTGCTCTGACAAGACTGGAACTTTGACCCAGAACCGAATGACCGTCGCTCACATGTGGTTTGACAACCAGATTCATGAAGCAGACACCACAGAGAACCAGAGTGGAGCTTCCTTTGACAAGAGCTCTGCTACATGGTCTGCTCTTGCACGTGTTGCTGGCTTGTGCAATCGTGCCGTCTTCCTTGCTGATCAGAGCCATCTCCCAATCCTTAAGGTTTGCTTGAGTTTCTCAATATTTATTACTTTAGGATATTTAGGGAAATGTCTAGATGATTTACCATTAGAGTGACTTGTAGAGGTCCAGCAGTAGATATATGTTCGTGAAGACACTATTAGTAAAATAACTAAATCAATCTTTTGCAGCGAGAAACAGCTGGTGATGCCTCAGAGTCTGCCCTGTTGAAGTGTATTGAGCTGTGCTGTGGTTCAGTCACTGAAATGAGAGAGAAGTACGCGAAAGTTGCTGAAATCCCTTTCAACTCCACCAACAAATATCAGGTATTTTTGTTAATGTATTCTTTGGAGATTCGCAGATTAGAGTGGTCGTCCTAACAACACCTAATCTGATTTTTTTCTAGCTCTCAATCCACAAGAATCCCAATTCCCTAGAGTCTAAGCATCTGATGGTAATGAAAGGAGCGCCTGAGAGAATCTTGGATCGATGCTCCTCCATTTTGATTCAAGGAAAAGAGCAGCCTTTGGATGATGAACTGAAAGATTCCTTCCAAAATGCTTATGTAGAACTCGGAGGTCTTGGAGAAAGAGTGCTGGGTAAAGCCACCTTATGAAGTTGTGGAGTTTTATTGCTGTGAAATCTATGACTATGCACACTAGTGATTGTGTTCTTTCTCAAAGGTTTCTGCCACTTTTGCCTTCCTGACGACCAGTTTCCTGAGGGTTTTGCGTTTGATACTGACGAAGTGAACTTCCCTACTGAGAACCTGTGTTTCGTTGGCCTCATGTCCATGATCGATCCTCCTCGTGCGGCTGTACCAGATGCTGTTGGCAAGTGCAGGAGTGCTGGAATCAAGGTGTTGTTTCACCTTGATTCAAGACTGACGGCTTGATTTAGAATTTGTACCTGTATTACATTAAATGTATCAGATGATCAAGCATTTATATCTTTTATCACAGGTTACTTGTGAGCATCCAATTACAGCTAAGGCTATTGTAACGGGTCTTGAATCAAGATGTTGTTCTTGGTTTAAGATCTACTGTTTGAATATGTTGCACATTTGTTGCAGCATATTCAATTTTGTTCATACTTGTTGCATTGACATTCAGTTAATCAAATGATAATTCAGAATGTTCTATTACAGGTTATCATGGTTACTGGTGACCATCCAATTACAGCTAAAGCTATTGCAAAGGGTGTTGGTATCATCTCTGAAGGCAATGAGACTGTGGAAGATATTGCTGCTCGTTTGAATATACCAGTTGGAGAAGTTAACCCAAGGTAAACTCGCCATCTCAGACAAAAACTTTATGGACAACAAGTTTTGAATTTGCTCTAGATGTCTACTAATACAGAGTGTACCTTTAGAGATGCTAAGGCCTGTGTGGTCCATGGTGGAGAACTGAAGAATATGAGTGAAGAAGAGATGGATGATATCCTCCAACATCATACAGAAATTGTGTTCGCTAGAACTTCTCCCCAACAAAAGCTGATCATTGTGGAAGGTTGTCAGCGACAGGTACTGCCAAAGAGTTATCTACCCAATCCAGATGATTTTACCCAGCAGGGACCATTTATAATGGATTTTTCCTCTTATCAGGGTGCCATTGTAGCCGTAACCGGTGATGGTGTCAATGATTCTCCTGCTCTGAAGAAGGCTGACATTGGTGTGGCTATGGGTATTGCTGGATCTGACGTATCCAAACAGGCTGCTGACATGATCCTTCTGGACGACAACTTTGCCTCAATTGTCACTGGAGTAGAAGAAGGTATGAAGTTATTGGGAACTCAATTGACTGAGGAATTATATAGGTTACTTTGAGACTTATTTCTCAAATATGTCTTCCACTTTAGGCCGTCTGATCTTTGACAACTTGAAGAAGTCCATTGCCTATACGCTGACCAGTAACATCCCTGAGATCTCACCTTTCCTCTTGTTCATCATTGCTAATATTCCTCTACCTTTGGGCACAGTCACCATTCTCTGCATTGACTTGGGCACTGACATGGTAGGTGAAAGGACGCATTTGATTTGTATAGAATATTGTCCAGTAGGATAACCAGGGGTCAAGCATTGAAGGTGCATAGACTACTGTTGTATATATTAGTCTGCTTCTTTGGGTTGGAAGTCTTAGCCATATGGTAAAACGTATTGACATTTGGTAAACTGATTGACCATTTGGATGAGAGCTGACCTGAGCTGGATGATGACATCACTGTTTTCTGCACTGAGGTGCTTTACAGCTGAACTGAATCAACTTCTGCTGAACAATGACACTATAGTCTAGAGCTACATTACACCAGAATTGAATTCTCTTTGCATCATTGATCATTATTTTCCTGTTTATCACTGTAAACAATCTGGGCTGTGTTTCTCAAAAGCACTGTGAGCTCATGTGATCGTAAAGACCATTGGTGCCAATGGTTCTATAATCTATTTAGGCTTTCAATAATTTTGAGAAATGCAGCACTGTATTATATAATATGCTATATAAATAAAAGGTGACTTGACCATCAATTTGAACAACTTAATGGCTGGCCTCTCAGACCCCATAATGCCACCAACAGCTCAACGTTTGACACACATTTTTGCTAATAACCTTTGAACCATGT
Source organism: Rhinogobio ventralis (assembly GCA_039654625.1). Classification (NCBI taxonomy): domain Eukaryota; kingdom Metazoa; phylum Chordata; class Actinopteri; order Cypriniformes; family Gobionidae; genus Rhinogobio; species Rhinogobio ventralis. Next base: position 2,362,648 of record CM077195.1, read on the forward strand.
CATTCTTTTTCTTCTGATTAATTGGATCATGGTTTCCACCATCTTAAAAAAAAAAAATACAGATCTTTGGATCAAATAATCATATAGTGATGCCAATGAATAGCATCTCAACCAGGAAAAGTGCCATCACTTCATCTTGGCAATGCTAGGATTCATAGAATGAAACCTTGTAATTGTCATTGCACTTACATTGCATTTGATTGGTTTTTGAATGTTTCCACAGGTTCCTGCTATCTCATTGGCCTACGAAACTGCTGAAAGTGACATCATGAAGAGGCAACCCAGAAATGCTAAAACAGATAAACTGGTGAATGAGAGGCTAATCAGTATGGCCTACGGACAAATCGGTAAGAGCATGGTTATGGTAACAGATGTTTATTACTGTTAGGTTATGTGTCCACCAAAGCGTTTTTTTTCCCTGAGGTTGGTGTATCTTTCCAGTTGTTTTCAATAGGAGCGCCACGTTTTTAAAACTCCAGCAGCGTGACGAGGCGCTGAGAGTCTATTTAATTTTTTACTGGTCACCAAGAGTTGAAGAATGTTCACTGTCACTTTTTTACCCAGCTGTCCAATCACAGTGGATGACGGGCGGGACAAATACAACACCGAAACTTCGTAATTGCTAATTATGAACAGCGCCACCTACTGTTTTTTAAAGGAAAAAAAAAATGGAATGCACTACAACTTGAAAAATAAATGCTAACTATTGAATACATACAAATAAAACAAATATTTGCACATTTGCGTTCCAGTAATCTATTGGCAGACCCTCTTACCTTCAATTTCAATGTCATCATACTTATTTTTAGGTATGATGCAAGCAGTTGCAGGGTTCTTTGCCTACTTTGTAATTCTTGCCGAGAACGGATTCCTGCCCTCCGATTTAATAGGAATTCGAGTCAACTGGGACGATAAGTATCTCAATGACCTGGAAGACAGCTATGGCCAGCAATGGGTAGGTGTCACAACTCTATAAACCAAAAACTTCTATAATACAACAAATGCAGACATCCCACCCTGCAAAAACTCCGGGAGATGGCATTTGAAATGTATGGTAATATTCCTTGACTGACCATTTGTGATCAGATCACCAAAAACGCATCTTAATGCCAGGTGGAAACAGGGCTTCTCTCTCACACCCCAGATTTCAGGGATCTTTTATATAATTTGCAGGCAATCAATATGCGGGAGACTCCCGGACCTTCCGGGAGAGGTGGGATGTCTGCAAATGTGAAGTATCAATCGTGTAAATATTGCTCATCTGTTTACTTTTCCAGACGTATGAGCGCAGAAAGATTGTGGAGTTCACATGCCACACAGCATTCTTTGCCAGCATTGTGATTGTGCAGTGGGCTGATCTGATCATCTGTAAAACCAGAAGGAATTCCATTGTACAGCAGGGAATGAGGTATGTAAACAAAGGGTCCAGCCATAAACTTGTGTAATATGAAAGGCCATGTCATAATGTTCACCACTTTTCTTTCATAGAAACAAAATCCTCATCTTTGGTCTGTTTGAGGAAACTGCTCTGGCAGCTTTCTTGTCCTACTGCCCAGGCATGGACGTTGCTTTGAGAATGTATCCTCTCAAGTAGGTTTTTTTTCAAATTAGAATCTTTAATTTTTATAATATATAGCTGACTTTGGAAAACCATAAACCACCTAACATTGTTATTATGATTTAGACCATGTTGGTGGTTCTGTGCCTTCCCATACTCGCTGCTCATCTTCGTCTATGATGAAGCTAGAAGATATATCCTTAGGCGGAGCCCAGGAGGTAATAACAGATTTCGACATTGATATGTTTGCTTTCATTTTAAATTTAAAGCTAACGTATCTGTTTCCCAAGAGGAAAGCTGGATTTTGAATGGGATTTCTGATAACTTTCCTAACAGTGTTTTGTTGTTTGTCAGTGCTTAAAGAGATTAAGAATGAACTGGCTCTAATATCTGTGCTGTTTTGTTTCAGGCTGGGTGGAGCAAGAAACATACTACTGAAACAAGACTTTATGTCGCAAACATACGCAAGAAGACATTCATTTTGATATTTTCAAAATGATACAGAATCTGGTCATTTTCAATAATAAACCTGTGACATTAGATTGAGTTTGTTTTGTGTGTCTTCAATGTGCTCTATGAATATGAAAAGATGATGATGAAGTGTTGATTTAGGGTGTGTTCACACTTGGCATGTTTGGTTGGATTAAAACGAACCCTGGTGCGATTGCTCTGTTAGTGTGGTTCATTTGAATACATGTGAACGCTGTTATCTGAACCCTGGTGCGCACCTAACAAAAGGGACCGAGACTGCTGAAAAGATGGGTATCGGTCCACTTCCAAACGAAATCTGGTGCGGTTCGAATGAAATATGAACACAACACGGAACAAAACCATGTAAACGAACCAAAATCAGGATGTGATGTTACAAGATGTGACCCTAACATGGACAGAATGCTGTTTTTTCTCGTCATAGTGGCGATGTTGCCCATCACAGTTTGGTACAGGCGTCAGAACCGCGTCTCCTTGCCGCAGATCTTCGTTTGTGTGTGTAACAGAGGGATTCCTGCCGCTGTTTTGACTCCTTTACACGCTTTATAAGCTCTCCACGAGTTCTCAGCTGGTCAAAATACCATCATATGTAGGCTACGCACATACAACGAGCACATTTAGGCCAGAACACAGCATTGTTTTGGATGTTCGTGAACGTATCCCTATGCCTTTAGGTTCAGTATCTTTAGGTTCCGTGTTAAAAATGCCAATGTGAACGCTAACCCGATCAGGACAAAAAAAATTTTTGGTCCGGACCAAATGAACCGCACTACAAGTGTGAACACACCCTTATATGAGCAAGATAGCATGATTTCACCCATTCACTTTCTTTTTAAATTTCTTGGTAACCTAAGAGAACTGATGGTAAACGCTGTGTTTCTACACTCTTCCGTAAGGGTTTTTTCACAGTGATGCTATAAAAGAACCATTTTCGGTTCCCCAAAGAACCTTTCAGTCAACCGTTCTTAAAAGATAATTTTTTTCTTACACTCATAAAAAATATGAGATGGAGGAAAAAGCATTTGTGACCCTGGACCACAAAACCAGTCATAAGTCGCACGGGTATATTTGTGGCAATAGCCAACAATACATTGTTTGGGTCAAAATTATAAATTTTTCTTTTATGCCAAAAATCATTAGGATATTAAGTAAAGATCATGTTCCATGAAGATATTTTGTAAATTTTCTACCGTAAATAGATAAAAAATGTATTATTAGTAGTAATATGCATTGCTAAGGACTTAATTTGGACAACTTTAAAGGCGATTTTCTCAATATTTAGATTTTTTTGCACCCTCAGATTCCAGATTTTCAAATAGTTGTATCTTGACTAAATATTGCCCTATCCTAACAAACCATACATCAATGGGAAGCTTATTTATTCAGCTTTCAGGTGATATATAAATCTCAATTAAAAAAATTGACCCGTATGACTGGTTTTGTGGTCCAGGGTCACATTTGTCAATGTTTTTGCGTGCTCTCTTAAATTAAACAAATTCGTTCAATTAAATGATCTTTTATGAGTATTTAGAACTTTCTTTTTCTTTTGAGTTTCTCAAAACTGACACATTTTAAGTAATCTGGATTGTTTCATTGTTTTGAGTTTTATGAACTTGCTTCTTTTAATTTAGACAAACTTAAATTTACCTGAAACTGGGCTGGGATTTCTATTTCCCAGCGTGCTTTGCCATGACACTCGAAAGGGAGCGTAAATGCTAAAATGAAGTGTTTTGTGCAAGATTAATGTTAAGTTGGAAATTTAGTAGTGTTAATTTAGATGAGTTTCTGTTATGTTGGGTTTTTTGGGGGGTTACCATCTTGGTGACGAGTGAAGCATGAGCTTGGTTTGAGAAGAGATATATGTTAAATATTGTCATACTCATTGATATGCTATGCTAATGCTATCAAAGCATTGTGTTACTAATTAAAAAGTTAAAGCTAGCCAAGCTATCCACTATTAAAATATTTAAATTGAGATTACACGATAATTTTAAGTTAAAAGTATGAATAAGCTTACTCATTGAGAATTAGCTTACTCAAATATTTCAAGTTATTTCGATTCGGAAATAAAATGGGTACAATGCCATGGAGATCATAAACACAAAAATGCTATGCCACTGCAATGCTGAAGTTTTGTTTATTTAAACTTTGAATTTCTTAACTTAAACATTTTGATGTTACTGATTACCTCCAATTTTTTTGAGTTTTGCTAACTTATTTGGGTTTACGGTGTTCACTTATTATTTTTCCTCCCATCTCATATATTTTTTCCACCACCATGTCCCTTTAGGGGCTCCGTAGTTTCTTTGGCTTTGATGAACCTTAAACATCCATGAAATCAAAGGTTCTTTATTTTATAGAAGCTTGTTTCTGCCACAGAATAAAAAATAAAAAAGGAAATTGCGACTTTTTATCTCACAATTCTGTCTTTTTTCTCAGAATTGCATGATATAAACTTGCAATTGTAAGTTATAAAGTCAGAATTGTGAGATATAAACTCGCAATTCTGAGAAAAAAGTCAGTCTTTTTTTCCCTCAGAATTGGACTTTATACAATTTGACTTTATGCAAGATGTGCAGGGTTTCACCATGACGATTTTATTTTACAGTTTCTATTTCTGCGGCGTTACGGTAACAACATACAGAGTGGGCTATATGACAATGATAACCTCAAGTGCAGATTATGTGCTTTATTTAATGTAAAAAGAAATTAATGTGAGTTTGAATATCATTTTCCGTGACCTTTCTACTGAAAGCAACAATGGAGAGGCTATTTCAACTCAGATCTTGAAAATAAATGTAAGCAAAAACGTTCAAACGTTCAAACTGTCAACTCAAGGTGAACAAACAAGTGTATTCTATGATAAAATAGATTGTTTTAGTCACTCAGTATTTATTTTAATCGTGTTAGATTTAGTAATTTGATAATGTACTTATCAATTTCGTTGCGAATGCAAGCTTATAGAGAGCCTGCCCACACGCTCATATACAGTAAAAGAGCCTGCACAGCGACAGGAAATAAAAAATGAACAGAAAACCTGCCTACCTTACCCGAGACTTGTGCTCAGGAGTGAGCAGACGAATTATTTTCTATGAACACTGCAACGGTCACAATATGACGTCACACTCTGCGCGTATGTTTTTATTATGTATTTTTTTAAACATAGTTCAACATATTAATAACACTTTTTAATAGCCCACATTACAAATAAATTACTGAATGCTAAAAGTGAATAAATGTAAATGAGAAAAAAAGTCAGAATTAAAATATGTAAATTCGCACTTCTTAAAGGTGCAGTGTGTAGTATTTATGAGGATCTATTGACATAAATGCACATACTACACATAACTCATAACTTAACTCACTTATTCTTGAGATAAGGGACAAAACATGTCCCAAACACAAAAGCCCTTTTTATGTTAAAAAGTAAGAATATCAACACAGTAAAAATACTTAAAAAGTTACATCTAAAGGAAATTTGTATACTCAGGACATTCCTTGCTTATACTTTTAAATAATTTCTTTAGTATTGTTTTAAAATCACTCACTATACTTGGAAACGCATGTAATCTAACCTGTCCTCAGCATGAGGTCACAATGTAAAACTGCCAAACAAAGTGTTTAAAAATGCAACAAATTAAAAAATACAATTATATTAAAAGGCGGAGATCTTTAAGATATCAAACAATACAAAAAGTAAACATTGAATTATATTTCCATTAAAAAATAGCTATAAAAGTTGTGTCCTCACTTTGCGTCAACTCGGTCAGGATTTTTTATAATTCTGAATAAATCAGGCAGTGTCATGGGCAGCTTTAACTCTGAGGAGCACTTACTATTTCCTGCTCATTGTGGGTGAGTAGGACACATAGGCCCTGTCCCAAATGGCACCCTAAACCCTCACGGTCTTCCTCTGAGTCCGCACTTTCACAACGTGATGCCGCTTTGACTGCCGGGTAAAGTCCTCTGCGTAGCTCGCGGGCTCAGCTGAAGTGCGCATCGAGGGCGCATAACGGCCGCAAAGGGGGCGCTCACGAGCACCCTTCTTTAAGCTTAAATGACGAATGGGACACCCTACGGTCTTGTGGACTTAACGGACACGCGCACACAGTGGCCACAAGACCGAAAGTGCACATGAAGTGTGCCATTTGGGACTGGGCCATAGTCCTGGAAGTTATAGATTTTGTAATATTTTAAACCAACAATATTGAAATCTCTGCAGTCACGGTCTTAACATGTCAACTCCGTCATCGCAGTGTAATAGTTTCTGTAAATAGTTGTGGGATAAATCTTGCCATTTTGATATGTTTATTAAGGCAGCTACAACTGAGGGAAAAAAACTGAATTGCTCCACTGTAGAACACGTGGTTAAGGTGGAAACATTTTCAATTTTGTCAACTCCATCAGATGTCAACTCCGTCAGGTTTTATGAATGATGGTTGACAAGTGCTCTCAAAAAAACTGTATAATGTGATCTGTTGAAGAAATGTCTTGTTCTTTTTTCAGTTTATTGTGTAAAAATGTTGAAACATCAATGGAACTACATGACATTATGTCTTAATTACCTAAGAACATTGGTGATATATGTTTAATATTAAAAGGAGGGAGGAGAATTAAGAAATTTGGAAACTGGGTTTTTCATAATAGTGTGAAAAAACAAAAATGTTTAATAATGTAGTGTTAGTTTTTATTTTTTAACATCTAAAACATGTTTTGTCCCTTATCTCAAGAATCAGTGAACTATGTTTTCAGTGGTGTATAAAGACCTTACATAATGTACTGTTATGTTTTTATTACCTTAGAATGAGCCGTTTATATCTACACACACCGCAGGTTCCCTTACAGTGAAATCGGCATTTTGTGCCGTCATGTTTCTACAGTAGCCCTAAACAGACAAACTTTTCTACAGAGCGCTAGTCACTCTCTGCTCTCTCCGACGACAACATTTTTGTCCTGTGTCGGCCCCCGTGGCTTCTCTATGTGCTTTGAAAAGGAGGGGTGAGCGTTGGTGATTGCAATTCACAACCTCACCGCTAGATGCCGCAAAAATTCACACACTACACCTTTAAAAAAAAGGTCAGAATTGTGAGATAGAGTGGGTTGCACCAATAAGGATTAAATTAAGCACAGTTTTAAAAAAAATATTGACGTTGAGTGACGGATCTGATCTCGATATATTAGGCGTAAGCTTGCGGACTGTCACGACTCCCTCAATTCGCTTTATTCATTTTTATTGGTAATAAAAACCTCTCTGAGACCTGACGACACGCCCACTGTTTCTGTCTTTGTTCAGTCAGCCAGATATTTTAATTGTAGGTGCATTTTATTTTATTTAAACCTCCTCACATGTAAATTTAAAGTTAATCCCTAATTTAGATTTAAATCTGAGTTTAAAGTTCTAGAGCAACAGGATTAAAGTTAATCTACTTTAAATATAAATTAATTAATTAAATATAAATATATATAAATCCAGGATCAAAATTATGGTTTAAATGTAAACCTGCTTATTCTTAAACATGGTTTAAAGTTTGGTGCAACAGAATTATCAGATAAACCTTGATTTAATCTAGATTTAAGAGTAATCCTTGTTGGTGCAACCCACCCATAAACTATAGTTAATTTCCCACAATTGCGTAAAAAAAAAAAAAGGGAATTATGGAGAATTAAAGTCGCAATTATTTTTATTTTATTTGTTTCCTTATTATTTTGAATAAGGTTTTTTAGATTTTCAAAATGCTCTTCACACTTTTTGATCACTGAAAGGTTCTTTGGGGAACCAAAAATAATTGTTCTATGGCATCACTGCACTTTTTGGGACCTTTATTTTTAAGTGTACAGCGTAAAGAACATTTGTGACCCTGGACCGCAAAACCAGTCATCAGGGTCAATTTTTAATTGAAATTTATATATCATCTGAAAGCTGAATAAATAAGCTTCCCATTGGTGTATGGTTTGTTAGGATAGGGCAATATCTAGTCGAGATACAACTTTGAAAATCTGGAATCTGAGGGTGCAAAAATTTTTTACTTTAAAGTTGTCCAAATGAAGTCCTTAGCATTGCATATTACTACTAATAATACATTTTGGATATATTTATGGTAGGACATTTACAAAATATCTTCATGGAACATGATCTTTACTTAATATCCTAATGATTTTTGGCCTAAAAGAAAAATGTATAATTTTGACCCATATTGTTGGCTATTGCCACAAATATACCCGTATGACTGGTTTTGTGGTCCAGGGTCACATTTTATTAATCTAAAGAACCTTTTTTTCCACTATAAAGAACCTTTAGTGGTTCAGTTGATGTTAAAGGTTCTTCATGGAACCAACAATGCCAATAAATAATCGTTATTTTTAATTAAGAGTGTACAAATCAGTGTAATCAACAATCAAATATTGATCCTCACAGAGACATAACATGTAAAACCTGAAAAATCACATTACTGATAGGAGAATTGCTTTAATCACTCTAATTAATATTAATCATATTCATTGATTAAACACCAACTGTAGAGGCAGTCTCTAGTAAGTGTAATTAGTTTACAATAGAACAATAGAAATTGATGCAACATTCCATCATGATATAAAACACTGATGATGATGTCATTGGGCTTATTAGTGATTTGTCTCAAGCTGACAGACATTTTAAAACTGAACAAATGCTCAGTTTCAATACATTAATGCTCAAATAAATACCAATCTATCTAAAAAGCAAAAAATTAAAAATATACTTTATTTATTGACATTTCAGAAAGGAAACAAAGGCACAGCACGTGATCAGGCGCGTCAGAATTCACTACTACCACTAGAGGGCATGCTTCTAGTCTAAAATTAGGGGGCGACATGATAGTTTCCATGACAACACATTTATAGGCTAGAGCCCACAGCTTGTAAATAAAATTCAAGATATTTTTAGCTCCCTTATACTTTGAAGATGCAGTCTCCAACAGGCGCTGTTTCAACTGGTCAATTTCCTTCATCAACACACACGATACATGTGTTTAATGAGCATAATCCCTCTAATGAAGATAATCCTGAAAAACATAAAAAAGAACATAATGACCATGAAATAAGATCAAAAATCAAGAGCTCAAATGAGTGTATGGCGTCCTAATCCTTATAAATTAGTAAATGCAACAACTTTTGCATTATTGACAGTGAACACAAGCTTTTTAATTTGCTAAATGTATTTCTCTAACAAAATTGCACTAGTATGTAGGTTATAAGACAATGAAAAACCAAGCAAGCATGATTTTTAGACTGATTATGTTAGCTCTTCTAAGCACGTGCCGCAAGTAAAAGTCCATGTTAATAAGTTGAATGCTTTTCAAACTAATTTTAACCAGGTTACTTTGAGCTCATGCAACCATATAGTGACTAAAAAGATGGAAAATCGTAGTTGTACTGGTTTGGTACATGCTGGTAGACCATTTCAGACGTGCAGTAAACCAGCTAGTTAACAGTCAGCCAGTTAATGACCAGCATGTTGTAAAACAGAGCTAAGCTCAAACTGGATTTTCTAACAGGGTAGTAACTTTCAAGAGATTTCAAGGGGCTTCTAAACCAGCCTTTCATAAAGATAAGATTAAACAAAACGAGTATCTTCATTCTGATATGGAGAAGAGATTCACTGCCTTTTATTTAACGTGATCAAAGTTCAGAGGTGAAAGTCTGACACAATCCCCCAGCCCAGATCTAGCCTCCCCATGCACGCCACGCCCCTTTCCTCCGCGTTACCATGACAATCCGGGCAGACGTCACAGTGAAAAACCCCACGATATATTTAAGCATTGAATGTTCCGACTGTAACGCGGCTTGGATGCGTGTCCGGCGGTGACCAAGGAAAAACAGCCCAGAAAAAAAGGACTTGGGGACTTTTAATTTGTTGTTTTTAAAGAAAACTTGGATTTTTTTTGGAAACCCAGGTGGTGGCTTTTTAATCAAAATAAGCAAAATGGGACGAGGAGTAAGTATGAACGTGTTTTGTCTTTAAATGCTTTGAAGGCTCTCTAGGAATGTCCATGTTCAAACAGGTTGTTTCAAAGTAACAGGAACATTCGAATGTTTTGGTAAAGAGTTCCAAACGGCTTCCCAGAGCGCGAGACTTCCGCAGTTCGAATATTCAAATTAGTTCGTTTAAATGAATGAAATGCGCGCAAGGCTTTATCTAAACCATATAAAGTCGGTATTCTCTGATGAAGCAACAGGTTTGAGGTCTGTGGCTTTAAAGATGAGTCAAGCAAGGGGTTAAGACGTTCTTCGTTCAGTACAAAGATTTCAGGAATGTAGCAGACAAACTTCCTCCTACATGGCCGCGATGTGGAACGGCCTGTTTGTCGAAGTGTGGTCAGTCTCGTGACTTTTACAGTGCAGAACTAATCATGCATGTCACAGTTGTAACCCCGATGTTCAGCAGCTCTTCAGCTCTTTACCTCGTGCGAGATTTCTATGTTGGCCGGACAACGTGTTTCTGACTGAGATACATTGTAACAATTTTACCGCGTAAACCTCGAAATGGAACGACGCGCTCACTTTAAGTGTTTGGCGTTCGACCTGTAGATGTGTTGTTTCTAAATATCCCCTTTAAAATGATCCACATTTTATTTCAAATAAAACTGCTTTAAACTATCCGTATTCTGAAAATCTCAATGTATCGTTTTTAACCATAAAATATGACAGTTAACTCGTTTTGCTACATCGACAAATACTGCATTTAAGACCAGTTTAAAACATTTGAAGTATAAAATGTAATGTTCATGTTATGTCTCTGACCGTACAGTAATGCGAAGTAAACCATGTCACATTTTAGGGTGTAGCCTGACAAAATAAAGTTGACTCGTGACTGTATCATCGCGTCTGCTTGTCATCTTTATCTCTTAAGTGTAGAAGGCTGAGTAGGTTCAACCAATGCCTGACTTAAAATAAATGAACTTGCTTCAAAAACACGTTTTTTTGTGTGTGTCCTGCAATCCAGATTCAATTATATTCTGAAGCTGTAAAACATCATGATGTGCTTAACTTTCCTTTTCTCCTTCCACATTCAGTCATATTCTTATGATTTGCTTCCTGTGTAGTGTTCATTAACTCCTAATATGATTCCAGTATGCAGTGGCATTGCATAAGAGCTGAATACCACTCCCTAATGTGAGGTTCTGGGCACTAGTGTAAATGTAAATTATGTATTCAGTCCCAAAGTGCTTCATGTGATGGAGAGCAAACAGCCACCCGCATGTTTCATCTGGGTTTGGTGCATTGAGCTACGCCCCCAGCCCCATTAAATCCCACCGCAATGGGGCAGATGTCTCGTCTCCGCAGACACAGGGTTGCTGTTGTGTTTGTGTGCAAGACACAGAAATGGAATAAGAGCATCTAGTCTATTTTGTGATGTGGGTCATATTGAAATAATAATGTAAATTGATATATTTGCTTACCATGTTAGTGTATTCATATGCATAGTATTTAAACTATACTGTAAGGTACTCTGAAGTATTGTTTCATACATAAATGTTAGTATACTGTGTGTTTTTGGTCCGGCATCAGGTGTTGACCACAGCTGTGCACTCGCTCCCCCGAGTGTGTATATAAGCTAAGACTGTCACTCCGTCTCCGAAGGGTTTAACATTCTTTCCATTCATCAGTCACTATGTGTTAGTGAGACCTTTTGTCATTGACAATCCCATCCCGACAGAGACTGCCGACCTTGACAGGCGGTCTGAGGGCCCCCTTACCTTTTTTGGTACCGTGAGATAGTAACATGCATTAACCTGCATGTGAAAAGGAGAAAGAAATAACTTTACAGTAGGGCTGCACGATTTTCTATAGCATTAAGCCTCAAATGTCAACTATACATTGGTTTGATTTCTTAAAAAAAAAAAAAAAAAAAGTACAAATATGCATGGTATTATAATGTTATACTAAAACAATGGGGGGAAAAAACCCATCTTAAGCATGCAGAATAATGTAAGTGGACTTTTTTTTTTTGTAATTGCACCTTTGAGCGATTATGTAATTGTGGCGTCCATAATTGTAATCAAGATTAGAAATTAGATTAATTGTGGAGCCCTACTTTTCAGAATGCATAGATGTTTTTGACATTTTAAAAAATGCAGTGGGGTCCAAAAGTCACTTTTAGAATTTTGAAAATATTAATATCTTTAGGTGACTAGTTAAAAGAGTGTCACTGACCCTTCATTCATTGAAAGTCAAGATGCTCTTTGGAACGTCTCAAATCATGCATGATCATCAGGTTTTGTTCATGCACGATATTCTGAAGTTTATAATTTTTTTAAAATAATTGACCCCATGCTGATAATATAATCTTTGATGTCAGATCGGGTATTAAAGTGCAAACTCTTGGACCCCACTGTACGTTTTTGTTCACTTTCTATCCGTGCTCTTAAACTGAAATGAGCTTATGAAAAGCTGTAGTTTAGCACTAATTGCCCTGTGACTGGCGTGGAGGAGTTTGTACACCATGTTTTCTTTTCACCCTCTGTTCATTCGCCACTTCTGAAACAAAGAGTGTTGGGTCTGACACGTGACTTAACCCATTCACGGGTCTAGAGGTGTGGCTCTGTTTCCAATGGCAACAGGGCAAAGTCCCAGTATGATAGAACTGATATGCATGAGCGAACCGATTTTGGCTCATGTGCAAGGTAAAAAAAAATACTTGGAAGAATATTAACATGGTAGCATCCAAATCATTCTCGCAAATGTGACCATTTATGACTGGGTTCTGCCACGGCTGATTAATCTTCCACCCTCTGGCTCACTCTTTCAACCTTTTGACATTTTCCACACACATGTGCAAGATGTGAAAGGAGCTCATATGCATATTAAACCTGATGACTAGGCATAAGCAGACGGGAAAGAGCGCTGAAGTAAGCTGTCATGTTCAGTCGAGCACTACAGCTGTTGAGTTCTTTGTTTGTGGCAACTTTTATCAGCTGTTGCTTTCATGTGCAGAAAAATATCCAGTCCGATGTACTTGCAGATTTATATCAGGACCTGCCAAAACAACTTTCATGCTGAGATAACTATCTTTGTAAGATGACCCGAAGTCATCAAAGCTGTTGAAAAATGTTATCAAAATGACACAATCTGTCAATTTTATTTTAATAGACTATGGCTGTCACAAGAAACTAGGTTGTAGTAATTGACGGATCGCTTTTCAAACAAAAAGGCTGTTGATTACGGATCAACTTGGTTCCGATGCAAACTAGCAATCATATGCTTTATACTTTAGTAATTAATTTAACGGCTCATGTGCTTGCTTAGACAATGAGTCACCTATAGTATTCACGGAATGCAGTTGTGATAAGAACTGTTGCTTAACAGTAGGGGTCACTTGGTTAATTGCCCTTCAAGTTAAATGTTAATTACTACACATTATCCATTGAGATCCTGCAATCTGCACTAGGTTACCTCTTGCTAATATTTTACATGCATCTCTTGCACGCATACATTGGATAATACCAGTTTCTTGTGCATTTACAAGTCTTGTTTTAAAACAACACCATCAATAAATGTTAGCAGTTAAAATTTAGTCTTGCATCACACACTTTTGAATTTATTTTACAGTTGTGAGCTGCATCCCTTTTAAGAAAAATACTATTGTTAGACTGTGCACAGGAGGTTTAATGGTTGTTTTTGCTTGCTCCACCACAGGAAGGTCGAGAACAATATGAGCTGGCGGCCACCTCTGAGCAGGGGGGCAAAAAGACAAAGCCCAAGGGCAAGAAAGAGAAGGACAAAGACATGGATGAACTCAAAAAAGAGGTGGACTTGGTGAGTCAGTTTAGAGATTCAAAACACTTGTTGGCAAAACGATTACGGTAGTCTTTGACGAGATGGTAAAATGTTCTTTTTTTGCACTGTTGTAGGATGATCACAAACTGTCCCTGGATGAACTCAATAGGAAATATGGCACTGATTTAACCAAGGTAAGTCTGATTCAGCGCTTGATACTGAAGTGTAATGGCATAAAGCCCTCAGTCTGGATCTTCATTGTCTAACATATCTCTTTCTGCAGGGATTGTCAGCCGCTCGTGCTAAGGAGATCTTGGAACGTGATGGACCCAATGCTTTGACTCCACCTCCAACAACCCCAGAATGGGTCAAGTTCTGCAAGCAGCTCTTTGGAGGATTCTCAACTCTCCTGTGGATTGGAGCCGTCCTTTGTTTTCTTGCCTACGGCATCCAGGCGGCCTCCGAGGAGGAACCTGCCAATGATAACGTAAGGCAAAAACCCTGTTTGTGTTTCTTAAGGGTATGCCTTTTAACATCACGTTGTTGTTCTAGTAGAATCCCTAACGTCTCCTCTGTTGTCCTGTGCAGTTGTATCTGGGTATTGTGCTCTCTGCTGTTGTGATGATCACTGGATGTTTCTCATACTATCAAGAAGCCAAGAGCTCCAAGATCATGGACTCTTTCAAGAACCTTGTCCCTCAGGTACAGACAAACCTCTTTCATATTACCAAGATCTTTTTATTTTCTTTAGTGATGTTAAGGGAATTTCCACTTTGTCACATAGCAAGCCTTGGTTATCCGTGATGGTGAAAAGAATAATATCAATGCTGAAGAAGTTGTGATTGGGGATCTTGTGGAAGTCAAAGGTGGTGACAGAATTCCTGCTGATCTGCGCATCATTTCTGCTCATGGATGCAAAGTAAAGTACCATTTATAAATCATGTTGAAATGTCTTCTCCATCTCGACAAGATCGTTTGTAAATCCTTGTACTTTCCAGGTGGACAACTCTTCCCTCACTGGAGAATCTGAGCCCCAGAGTCGTACTCCTGACTTCTCCAATGAAAACCCACTTGAGACCAGGAACATTGCGTTCTTCTCTACCAACTGTGTTGAAGGTACAAAAACATGAAACCTTTTGGAAGTCAAATTTTTGAATGTTAAAATGAGCCATTTTAATTGGCATTTGTTTTGCTTATAGGCACTGCCAGAGGGATTGTCATCAACACTGGTGACCGCACCGTCATGGGTCGTATCGCCACTCTTGCTTCTGGTCTTGAAGTTGGTCGCACTCCCATTTCTATTGAGATTGAGCATTTCATCCACATCATCACTGGTGTAGCTGTCTTCCTGGGCGTGTCCTTCTTTGTCCTCTCTCTGATCCTTGGATACTCTTGGTTGGAAGCTGTCATCTTCCTTATTGGTATCATTGTCGCTAATGTGCCAGAGGGTCTCTTGGCTACTGTAACTGTAAGTGCCAGAATAATTGCAGTTGCATAATTGCAGAACAGTAACAGTTTGGATTAATGTAATATCCAATAGAGATAAACCTCATTCTTCTTATTTCCAGGTGTGCCTAACCCTGACTGCCAAACGAATGGCAAAGAAGAACTGCCTAGTGAAGAATCTGGAAGCCGTGGAGACTCTTGGCTCGACCTCCACCATCTGCTCTGACAAGACTGGAACTTTGACCCAGAACCGAATGACCGTCGCTCACATGTGGTTTGACAACCAGATTCATGAAGCAGACACCACAGAGAACCAGAGTGGAACCTCATTTGACAGGAGCTCTGCTACTTGGGCCGCCCTCGCACGTATCGCCGGTCTGTGCAACCGTGCAGTCTTCCTTGCCGAGCAAGAAAATATCCCAATTCTTAAGGTGTGTGTTGATACTTTGTGAAAAAGATTTTCCAGTCTAACAAAGTAGTTTTGCATGTTACTGACACCATTGGAGTTTTTTTTTACTATTTGCTAGCCTTGTTTGTCTGCTTGTGCTTAGTTCTGCTGTTTGCCTCCAGGGATTGTCTTAGCTCCTTGAGCTTTTGACTGGAACAGTGTTTCCCTGTAAACTCCCTCCAATTATGACTTTTTTGTAATGGGACTAATATGTTGGACTGTTACCTCATATTAAACAGCATGGCTTGCATTTGCTGAAACATCCAAGCAGTCTTTCTTAACATGCAAGATTGTTTGTTGGTCCCCGTTTTCAGACTGTTTTCTTTTTCTCATGCTTTCCTGTTTCCTCTCACAGAGAGACGTAGCTGGTGACGCCTCCGAATCTGCCCTGCTGAAGTGTATCGAGCTCTGCTGTGGATCGGTGAAAGAGATGAGAGAAAAATACAACAAAATTGCAGAGATCCCATTTAACTCTACCAACAAATACCAGGTAAAACCATCTCCTGCTTGGGGCAAGACATGGATGAATTTAAGATGTCTAACACCTTCTGTCTGTTGACCTTTTTCAGCTCTCCATCCATAAGAACATCAATAGCAATAAAACTGAAACCAATCACCTGCTGGTAATGAAAGGTGCTCCTGAGAGGATCCTGGACAGGTGCACCTCTATTTTGATCCAAGGAAAAGAGCAGCCACTTGATGATGAGATGAGGGACGCCTTCCAGAATGCATACTTGGAGCTTGGTGGTCTCGGAGAAAGAGTACTGGGTAAATTTGCATAATTTCAATGGCATTTCTAAGCTATGCATGTCCATTCTATGCTTTCCTTCAACGTCTTGATTCTCCACAGGATTCTGTCACTTCAACCTTCCTGATGAACAGTTTCCTGAGGACTTCCAGTTCGATACAGAGGAGGTGAACTTCCCCACTGAGAACCTGTGCTTCATTGGCCTTATGTCCATGATTGATCCTCCTCGTGCTGCTGTACCAGATGCTGTGGGCAAATGTAGGAGCGCTGGAATAAAGGTATGTCATAGTCATTGCAAATAACTGCTTCAAGAAACAACCAGAAACATCTTGATTTTGAATTCAAAATCGCTCTTCTAGGTTATCATGGTTACTGGTGATCATCCAATCACAGCCAAGGCCATTGCCAAGGGAGTGGGTATCATCTCTGAGGGCAACGAGACCGTTGAAGACATTGCTGCTCGCTTGAACATTCCTATTAATGAGGTCAACCCAAGGTAATAGGCTCCTCCTCTTTCATTTGAAGGTTTTTGTCAATTGCGTTTGGATTTTCATTTAATTAAATGTTTTTTGAAGGGATGCCAAGGCTTGTGTGATCCATGGTGGGGACCTGAAGGATCTGACCCCTGAGCAATTAGATGACATCTTGAAGTTCCACACAGAAATTGTGTTTGCCAGAACATCTCCTCAGCAGAAGCTGATTATCGTTGAAGGCTGCCAGAGACAGGTTAGTCGTCTTTACGATCTTGGATCAATCAAAGCTTCACCAGTTTGTTTTGATAAGATAAGAGGTAAATACTTGACCTGGCTAGTACAACTTGACCAGTTTCCAGTGTCAAGTAACTTCTGCCCACACTGAACATAATTGGAGTTTAATATAAAGCTTCGAGAAGCATGATTTTGGCTCATTGAGATTTAACTGTTGGCTCAGCCACCCAGCATGACACAACTGCAGTAGAAACCAAGCAATTGACAAAATGGCTTGCTGCATTCATAGTTGGTTAGGACAAGAACTTAGGCGTGTGTTTGTCCACAGGGTGCCATTGTAGCCGTAACCGGTGATGGTGTCAATGATTCTCCTGCTCTGAAGAAGGCTGACATTGGTGTGGCTATGGGTATTGCTGGATCTGACGTATCCAAACAGGCTGCTGACATGATCCTTCTGGACGACAACTTTGCCTCAATTGTCACTGGAGTAGAAGAAGGTATGATGTTATTGGGAACTTAATTGACTGATGAATTATAAAGGTTACTTTGAGGCTTACTCAACTAAGTCTTCCACTGGGTTTTCGCACTTCAGGCCGTCTGATCTTTGACAACTTGAAGAAGTCCATTGCCTACACCCTGACCAGTAACATCCCTGAGATTACCCCCTTCCTCTTCTTTATTATTGCCAACATCCCTCTTCCTTTGGGTACCGTCACCATTCTCTGCATTGACCTGGGAACGGATATGGTAAGCACCACACTTGACTAGTAATCATCTCTTAGATTGGTCAGCCAAATCACGTTCTTGCGTAAATGGTATTGTCCTCTTATTTACAAGGTTCCTGCCATCTCATTGGCCTATGAAGCTGCTGAGAGTGACATCATGAAGCGTCAACCCAGAAACCCCAAGACGGACAAACTTGTGAATGAGAGACTCATTAGCATAGCCTACGGTCAGATCGGTAAGTCTTGTGCAGTCCCTTTTCTCTTCAAAGCAGTTGCGTAAAGTAGTTGCATGATTGAATCTCCTTGCTTCTGCTTCCTCCACAGGTATGATTCAAGCTCTGGCAGGGTTCTTCACGTATTTTGTCATTTTGGCTGAAAATGGCTTCCTTCCATCATCATTGCTGGGCATTCGAGTGTTGTGGGACGACAAACAAGTCAATGACCTGGAGGACAGTTATGGCCAGCAATGGGTGAGTGTTTTCAACCATCCAATGGTCCAATCATTCTGTTTTTCCACAGTCTCATCTGAATCTCATGTTCTTGGCCATCTTAGACATACGAGCAGAGAAAGATTGTGGAGTTCACATGCCACACGGCCTTCTTCACCAGTATTGTAATAGTACAGTGGGCTGATTTGATCATCTGCAAGACCAGAAGAAACTCAGTCTTCCAGCAAGGAATGAAGTAAGTATACAGCCAATAACTCGTCCTAATTTTAATTGCTCAAAATGGATATAAAGTCTTACATGGCTGCTGTTCTTTGCAGGAATAAGATTCTCATCTTTGGACTGTTTGAAGAAACAGCTCTTGCTGCTTTCCTGTCCTATTGCCCAGGCATGGACGTTGCCCTCAGAATGTACCCATTGAAGTAAGTCTATAAGAAACAAGCTGAACATATTTAGGTGCAAATCGTTCAAAATGCTACTTAGTAGCTTTACGGTTTTATTTGTAAAGTTCTTTGTTGCATTAATTTACTTATATTTTCTGTGCAAGTCACAAAACTAACACTCAATGGTAAATTAATTTTGAGGGGAAATGTGTTTTGTTGAGAGAGTTTATAGAGAAAATGCATTGCTAAGGTAATAAATATCAAACAGGTGTGATTTTTGTAATTTTGGTATGTTTTTTTTTTTTCTTCTTCTCCAGACCAAACTGGTGGTTCTGCGCCTTCCCCTACTCACTCCTCATCTTTATTTATGATGAAATCCGAAAACTTATAATCCGACGCAGCCCAGGAGGTAAGAGAATATTTAATCGTACCAACACATTTTTATTTAAATAATGAGGTCAATCTTGTTTTCCAAAAACCTAGTGCGTATTTTTAATCATTTAAAGATTTCTGTTGACACCATCTGCCATCTTGGATGGATTTTTTTCATGTTGCAATGCATTCTGGGACCGTCTTCTCAGTGAAGAACATATGTGATGGAAGCCAGTGTTTGGCTTGAAATGCTGTCTTCATAAATAGCTTTAGTAAAGTAATAATGTTTTTCCAGTTTAGTTAATTGAAGTTGAAGTATTTACAAGAACAGGATGAAGAGATTAGAGTTCACATGCATGCAATTGTCCTGCTGAACTAATTTGAATTTTATGTTTTTGTTGTAGGTTGGGTGGAGAGGGAGACCTACTATTAAAGCATCCAGTCTGCATCACAAGTTTATTTGCATGGTTGTCTCGCTGCTCGGAATTTTAACCTCCGTAATTTGGATGTTTTTATATAGGGAATGCTTGATACAAACACTGAGATCGTGAACCAAGACATTGCGTGCCTTGTTTCCGAAGCCGGACCAATTTTATACATGTTTTTAAAAGTGTCATATAAAAATAAACTTGCAGTCAGGTCCCACATTTGTGTCATTTCCTTGTTTTTCATTTATAAGTTGTGTTTTTATTTGGAAAGTGCTCGGAGCTTGAGTGCATGCTCAGAATGCCCCGTTTGTCTGGTACTTTTGGTGCTTTACCTTTTATATGTAACCCTTTTAAAAATGTACCATGATAACCATCATTACAACAAAATATCATTCATTTGTTACTGCTGTAAAAGCAAAAAATGTATGGAATGTGATTTAGGCAATGAAAGAACCCAATAACAAAATTATAGTAGCTTTTGGTGAAAAATTATGGTGTGGTTACCATGGTAAATTATAATTTTTTTTATTACTGCATAAGTATGTGCACGAGTGTTAAAAATGGCGGGAAACAAACAAAAAAAAACTCTTGCCTTGTCTCTGCAAACCTCCTGTCCATTTCACCAGCCTCAGTTACTGAAAAAGAGCATTTTACAGTGCAATATCCTTCTCAATGAGAGTGGGTGCGTTTTAAACGGGTTTGGAGGGGTAATCCAGGTCTCATGCCTGGAGGAGACCGGAGATCCACTTCTCTCCGCCCACTCTACTGAGATCTGGCACGAAAACACGTCCAACAAGGTTTCAAAGTATTATGAGTCAGAATCACCAGAGAGGGCAGGGAAAGGGATTGACCAATTCTGTTTTTTTATGTGTTATAAATGACTAATACCAAAAACTCTGATAACCCGATATATGCAGAATCAGTTTTTGAAAGCTTGTTTCTGCCACAGAATGAAACCTTTTGAAAAATAATTAACTTTTTCTCACAATTGTGATTTATAAACCTGCAATTGCGAGTTATAAAGTCAGAATTGTGAGATATGAATTCACAATTAAGAGAAAGTCAAAATTGCTTGTATTTCTTGCACTTGTGACTTTATATCACACAATTCTGAAAAAGTCAGAATTGCTGATGTAAACTCGCAATTGCAAAAAAAAAAGTCGCAATTACCTTTTTACATTTTTTTATTCTGTGGCGGAAACAAGCTTCCATACTAAATAGATCTGGTCATGCACTACAATAAAAACAATATGCATTGTGAATATCATAATTATCACTATATTCTATCATTTAATTTCCTTTTTTTGAGGGCTATGTCTAACTGTTAATTCTGCATCTTGCATAAAAAATGTAGTAGTTTATGCAAGTAATGCATTAAATTATTTACGTCTAAACTCAATTAAATGCATCACTGAGTTCTATTAATTAATTTATTTTAGAGATGCATGGAATGACTTCATTTATTGTCTTAATATTAAAAAACCGATCAAGTAGATGAGTAAATACTGGTCAAGCCAGTTGTATTCTTAAACGCTTCTATCTTGAATAATTTGGAGTCTTCCCTTATTCTCTCTCTCTGTTTTTGACTCCGTGAGCTTTGTCTTTATCTTTGGATGATGGCTCCAGGTTAACAGCTCTATCTCCCTGAGGTGCATCTCTGTTTCCCAGGGATATTTGGCTGGGGGTCATGCTGGGAAAATGCAGTTGGGTGTGGTTGAGACTGGAGAGGGATTGTGTAGTTCAAGCCTGGATGAGCGTGAATCTATTTCAGTCTTTATCTGTTGAGTGATCATGCACTGCTAGTAACAGCTATTGTCTCTCTCTCAAACGAGGCTGTTGAAACTGCATTTCCCTTTCATGCGTTTTATTTGGGTTCATAGAATGCCGGTTAATAGTTTAATTACCCGCAATTAACTCGCAGTTCATTCCATTGCTGTTTCACAAAATTATGCAAGCTGTGCCATTAAACTCGATAGTATGCGTTCTGTGTGTTTCGAAGTATCCACTCCACCCTCTGAGAAGAGCTCAGTTTGTGCTTTTTCGTGAGATGTCAGGTTATAACAAGCTGTTTGACCTTTTTCATTCAACTTTTCCACTGATTGCATAATGTACAAAGTCTGAGTTGAGGCACAAGGGCAGTTTTAAAACTGCCGTTTGCTCTGTTTCGAGTCACTAAAAGGGTGAATGGCATAATTATCTGGGACTTTCAGCTCAAAATCGAAAGAAATTATAGCTTGCATAAAGAAAGCCCTAATTTTAGGAGCAATATTTGTGCATTAATTACTGCAAAAATACAGCTGTAGTATTTGCATTCGCATAATAGAAGAATTTATGCTGATTTTTATGCAACAGTACATTGCATTAAGTATACAATCTTAATGGACCAGCCATTTGTACATGATGAAATATTGTTAATGTTTCCCCTGATTTACCTTCCTTTTCAACATTATGCTTTCTGTTAATGAATCATTCCCATTTTTCCCAATCAAACAATGGCGGCGTATAGTGAAGTATTCTCTAGGGTGAGGGGTCAGGGAGAGGTCAGTGCAGATTTGACTCGGCACAAAAGAAACGAATCAATTGCATAACAAAGGCAAGGAGAGACTTTTGTTTGTACAAACTATGTTTGTTCATGTTGTGTTACTGCATGATTTTTGCATGACTGTCACATGACTATGCATTTAAAAACTAGGTTGTTCCCCGATGTGTTAGGGAGTAAAAACTATTTAGGAGAGCCTGCAAATAAACTCTCCCCAAAGCAACAGAGACGCCAGCTTTAGTATTTGATGCCCCCTCAGACACGCATGTGCACATCAGTTCTGGACAAACACATCAAATGAAATCCATTAAAAATGGAGCTTGTTGATCATGTTATCCTATTGAAACATGTTGTATGTGCAGAACCTAAATGTGATTGTATGAGAATGAAGACTGTTATGATGAAACCAATAAAGCAGACTTTTTATCACGTGTCTTGGAAACATTGCATTGTCTGTTTCTGTGTGTGTGTGTGTGTGTGTGTGTGTGTGAGAGAGAGCGTGTCTGTGCGAGTGTGAGTGACTGTGAGTGTGTGAGTGATGTGAGGGAGTGTGTATGTGAGTGTGTGCAAGGGTGTGTGTCCGTGAGTGTGAGTGTGAGGGAGTGTGTGTGTGTGTGTGTGCGCGAGGATGTGTGTGAGTGAGTATGTGTGTATGTGTGTTTGAGTGTGTGTATGTGTGTAGACAATAAACAAGGGCCCTGGAGTCTTGTGCATAGTCACATTGCTAATGCACATTCCCTACTAACTTCTGCTGAGAGTCTTAATGGAGCGTGCCAGAGCCTGGGATTGTCAGTAAACAACAGATTTATCTGGATGAATATGCCATTAAGAACTTCATATATATCTTCCCATCTAAACATGGAAAAACGTCACAAAATTTGTCCAAGTGAAAAGAGTCTTGGTTCTGGTTTCCTTCAATGTACGTCTGGGATTTTTCCACCAAGTGCATATGGAAAAAACAATGAAGTGTTGCCGTGACAATAAAAAACACACATCAGCGCAGTGTTGTTTTCGAGATCACTTTCTATTCGTCAAGCACACTCCTTAACATGCATCCTTGAGGAAATGAGTGTCGGTCGCAACAGGGCTTAAACAAGATCTATGAAACGGTTTCTCTTTGATAAAGTGAAGCAAAGACACAAAATCATCCCGAGCATGCAGCTGCAGCACTTCATCATACTTCTTGAGCCTGGACTAGGCAAAGCCTCAATTTAAATGATCAGTCATCTGTCCCAAAAGAGCCACGTGTGTGAGGAAACAGGCGTTTATTCAACATCTCCACAAACCATCTCTTGTGCTCGGGGAGAGGAGACGTCAATGATGTGATTCAGAGAGTGAAAAACGCTTACATTGTCATATGGCAAGTTCAAAATATTGAAGGTAAACCTTCCAAAGCAGAGATGAGCTTCCTGTCATTGAGGAGGAAAGATTCTTGATTTAATTAGAGCGGTCTTGCTCCAGTGCTAATTACCAAGCCCACACATCCCATTTGAATTTCCAATGAGGGCTTTTTTTCATGTGAAGGAGGCAATTTAATTCCAAACAAACACACACATGCACTTAAGAGTGTTTCCTCTCACATCAGCGTTGTTTTATTACTGCACAAAATACAAAAATTAAGTATAAAAATTGCTAAATCTCACAAAAACGGTCAAGAACCAAGTGGGGGGTGAAATATGATCTGGACTTCTAGACAAAAACTCTGGCTGAAAATCCGGGAGCAGAACTCCAGTTTTCTTTATCAAGACATTTGAATAATTGATTCACAAGTACATTTACTTTGCTAATTTCTTCCACTAAATGACCTGCTGAGGCAAATCAAAAGCGTGATGGCTCAGTCTTTGTAATTTGTCCAAGTGCAATTTCTGAGAACCCTCTTAAGGCTCTCTTGGAGTTGGTTTTCATCCCGCAATTGAGAATGAAATGTGATTTTAGGACCGTTTCCAGTGGCTACTGGGGGCAGAGAAGCATTTTACAAAAATTAGCTTCTATATAGGCAGCATCCTAGCTTAAATGAGACCTCATGTGACTGATATGAAACACTCACAAATAACACTTTTCATACAAAGCAGAATTTGACATACATACTAATACTTCAATTAAGCATAGGATATAAACACATTTTAAAGGGGATCTATTATGCCCCTTTTTACAAGATGTAATATAAGTCTCAGGTGTCCGCAGAAGTTTCAGCTCAAAATACCCCACAGATCATGCTGTAAATGCCCATTTTTGAGTGGAAGGAGAAAATGCTGTTTTCGTGCATGTATCTTTAAATGCAAAATGTGTTGTTGTTGCTCCGCCCCCTTTCTAGAAGAGGGCGGAGCCTTGGATACTCTGCCAAAAACTAAAACATCTGTTTGGTTTTGATGATCATCTCTATCGCAGTCACTCTCACGTGACATTGCAGTTCTTCATCATCATGAAAGTTTATGATCTGCATGTGTTTTAAAGCCATATCAGTCTAAACTTCTGATATATGGTTTTCTGAGCGCACACACCCGAAGCACGCGCACAGAAAGCTGATGTGAGACGACGCGTCCTGTGAGTATTAAACTAAGTTCTCTTTCACGTCTTATTGCGCTTAAACTGTCAAACACACACAGTTCACATAAACACAGTCGGTTATGTCTTGTGAATGTAAAGAAATCACATGTGTGTATTAGATCTGTGTATTAAAGTGACAGCAGCGTAATATACAGTACCTGCTGCTATATCTGCTGTTAATATGAATCAAACAACAGAAAATCACTCACTCTTGACTGATTAACTTTAATAAAAACACAGTTCTTACTTGAATGTTCTGGCGAGGAGATAAACACGGCGGACTGTGTTCAGCTCACTTTGGGCGGGATCTATGCTAATAGGGCGGAGTCTGTAAGCAGTCGTGGGCGGGGCATAAGCATATGTGATGTCACATTGCATAGAAACTGCAAACTGGTTATTCTGAGACACTGCTTATGATTTATGGGGATTAAAAAAGAGGAGTGGGTGGATTTTTACCAGTATAGGGAGGTTGTGTAACACTCTGCCGACACATTTTTATGTTCACACACCATGTAAAAGTGAATTTTGCACAATAGGTCCTCTTTAAAAATGTAAATAAATATTTAAAAAAAAATTCAACAAATTATTTCATCGTGAATCTTTTTTTTTTTTTAACATAGCTTGCCAAAGTGCATTCTGGGATTGGCTTCTCTCATTCCTGCAAACTCATCGCTTTCGTTGTTCATCGTTCTGACCTTAAAATAGGCCATTCACTTCAGTTTTTATTATATAAATGTATATTTGAAGGTATGGAAGCTTGTTTCCGCCACTGAATAAAAAAAGATAATTGCGACTTTTTATCTCACAATTTTGTCTTTTTTTCCTCACAGTTGCTAGTTATAAAGGCCAAATCTGTGGGAAAAAGACTTTATTTTTATATCTCGCAATTCTGACTTTATAACATGCAATTGCAAGTTTATATCACGCAATTCCGAGAATTTTTTTCAGAGATGTAACTCGCAATTGCGAGAAAAAAAAGTCAGAATTGCGAGATAAAAAGGCATAAATACCTTTTTAAATTTTGTATTCAGTGGCAGAAACAATTCCATATCCATATGAAAGGAACTGACTGTGTTCAGAAAAGTTTTGATGGTGTTTTCTTTTCATCTTACCTCCGAAACCTCTGAAATTATTTCAACTGCTGATTAAAGAAATCTTTTGAACAAAAATTCCCCAGTCCGGAGTTTGCAGGTCTGCTCCATGCATGCAATACTGAGTCCAGATTTTCACATCAGAAACTCATTAGACTTTTGCAAGGCTTAAACATGTTCATCACAATTATTTATTCTGGTTGATAAAAGAAGCCGGGCTCAGGGGTTTGTTTAAGCCAGGATTGATAGTCTCCACTCTTTGCTTCAGGCTATAGTTTTAAACTCATGACCCTTTGAAATGAAGGTGGGCAATAAACCCAGGGAACCAGAGCACAAATCAGTGCTTTATCTAAAATCTTTGGTATGAAAATGGTCCATGTTGCATAGTAAGAATGAAAAAAATACCCCATTTGTGTCTGTTTGATCTCCTAAGGTATTTTAGAAGGAACATCTGAGGTGTAATTCACACTTAAAGGAATATAAATTCATTAAGAGTTATGAACGATCAACCTCACAGCATTAACTTTTTCCTCTGAGTTGCTTGTGGTGTGGAAACAACACTAAAAATGTATAAACTCAACAGAACTTCAGCAAATTGCGTCTCTGGAGAAAAATGTAAAACACAAGCTCTGGGATGACAGTCCGTGTATTTGATTATTGCTCCGTTCTGAAACACCTGGTGACCAGTTTTCACACAATCCCCAGATTCATAAATCTAAACCAAATCAAGGTAAAACGGCATGTGGGCTCTGTTAATTGATCAAGAGCCGACATGAGAATGATTTACTATGCAAATGCACACTGAAAATGATTGAATAGAGAAATGAATCTTCTCTGTTTCTAGTGTTGTCAGAGCTTAGGGAACGATTCTGCAGTGCAGAGTATCAGTGCAAATGAATAATACATGAGGCAATGTGTGGCACTGATATTTTATTAAAATATCCCCAGCCTTACTGATCCATGAGCCGCATGCATGTCAGGAGACACAAACAGCCCAAGCTCTTACAACAACACCGCACACAAACGCTTCAAATACACGCACACAATTAAAGAGAGACGTGAAGGATGGTTGCATGTGAATATTGGCTGATAATGGCAGAGGAGTGATGCAGTAGGCAGGTATACGTGTTATATGCTGTGATGTTCATTTCTCACAGACAAACAGAAGGCAGATGCTTAGAGCTCCAGATACCCAACAGATGCCATGTTTCAACTCTGACAAACTGGGTTGTTCGTGTGGAGCTTTAGGAATATTAGGTTAGAATGGAGGAGAACACAGTCACGTGAGGCCATTGTATTGTGTATGATTTTATGGGAGGTTCTGTGAGAAGACAAGAGGAGAAAGCTTGGATGTTCTAAGTGGTTGCTAGTGCATTTTTTATGGTTGCTATGCAGTTACTATGGTGACATGAGTGGTATCTGAGATATTGATAGGTAGCGGTTGGGCATTGATAGGTGGTTGATAAATGCTTGTTATGATGTTTTGGATGGTTTCTAGGATGTTGCTAGGCGGTTGTACATTGCTAGGGGGTTTCTATGGTGTTTTGAGTGGTTACTGGGGTGTTGCTAGGTGGTTGTGATGATGTTTTTCTAGAATGTTACTAGATGATTGGGCATTGCTAAGTTGTTTTTATGGTTTTTGAGTGGTTGCTAGGGTGTTGCTAGGTGTTTGTTATGATGTTTTGGGTGGTTTCTAGGATGTTGCTAGGTGGTTGTACATTGCTAGGGGGTTTCTAGGATGTTACTAGATGGTTGGCCACTGCTAGATGGTTTCTAGGGTGTTTTGTGTGGTTGCTAGGGTGTTGCTAGGTTATTGTGATGTTTTGGGTGGTTTCTAGGATATTGCTAGGTGGCTGTACATTGCTAGGTTTTTTTTATGATGTTTTGAGTGGTTTCTATGGTGTTACTAGGTGATTATGATGTTTTGGGTGGTTTCTAGAATATTGCTAGGAGGCTTTACATTGCTAGGGATTTCGATGGTGTTTTGAGTGGTTTCTAGGGTGTTGCTTGGTGATTATGATGTTTTGGATGGTTTCTAGGATATTGCTAGGTGGTTGAACATTGCTAGGTTTTTTTATGGTGTTTTGAGTGGTTGCTGGGGTGTTGCTAGGGTGTTGTTATAATGTTTTGTGTGGTTTCTAGGATGTTGCTAGGCAGTTGTGCATTGCTAGGGGGTTTCTATGGTGTTTTGAGTAGTTGCTGGGGTGTTACTAGGTGATTGTGATGATGTTTTAGGTGGTTTCTAGGATGTTACTAGATGGTGGGTATTGCTATGTGGTTTCCATGGTGTTTTGGGTAGTTGCTATGTGGTTGTTATTATGTTTTAGATGGTTACCTTCTAGGATATTGCTAGGAGGTTGGACATTGCTATATGGTTTCTATGGCGTTTTGAGTGGTTGCTGGGGTGTTGCTAGGTGGTTGTTATGATGTTATGGTCATTACTTTCTAGGACATTGCTAGGAGGTTGGGCATGCATTGCTAGATGGTTTCTATGGTTTTGAGTGGTTGCTGGGGTGTTGCTAGGTGGTTGTGATGATGTTTTGGGTGATTTCTAGGATGTTACTAGATGTTTGGGCATTGTTGTTGAGGTGGTTTCTCGGGTGTTTTGGATGGTAGCTAGATGGTTGTTGTTATGTTTTAGATGGTTTTATGTTTTTTTTAATATTTTTTCATATTTTTTCTCTCATATATTCATTACTGTTTGTTGAATCTTTTTTCTTGTAGCTGATGTGCGACACACGGCCGTCACCTTTGATCGTGCCTTTGAGAATCACCCTTCACTTTCTATTCAGTAATTATTCCACACACCATCTGCCGCCCAACATATGACAAGGTGTTGGGAATATCTTGGCCAAACCATGAGACTGGAGTGGAGAAACATTTTCACATTCCACAGAGCTGCTATTTTTAGGCCGTTCATCCCCCTGGGGAAGCTTGTAGGGTTTCAGCTCTGCAGGTCGAGTATGATTCGAATTGAATGAGCAGCCTACACGAGACCACACACATACACAAACACAGGTGCTGCTTGTGGCTCTTATTTTTCATTCAGTTTGGAATAATTTACGATTTTTCAGTGTCTCTTCTGCTCACCAAGGCTGCATTTATTTAATCAAAAATACAGTAAAATAGTGAAATATTAATCCAATGTAAATCAGCTGTTTTCTATGTGGATATATAGTAAAGTGTAATTTATTCCTGTGATCAAAGCTGAATTTAACATCATTACTCCAGTCTTCAGTGTCACATGATCCTTCAGAAATCACTCTAATATGAGAAACATTTCTGATTATTATCAATGTTGAAAACAGTTCAATTTATTTTGAAATATAATTATTTTGCAACATTATAAATGTCCTTACTGTCACATTTGATCAATGCATCCTTGCTCAATAAAAGAAATAGTTTAAGCACCATATGTTTATCTCAGTGCATTTAAAATCCATTCAAGCTAACAAGACTAAAAACTACAGCAGCACTAAAAGCCACGGCTATACTGCATCCTAATAGTCCTCTAAACCCCAGATTTGCCAGGCCAGAGCATATGCGCTCTGATTTTGTGTTCCCTGCCCTATGGCTGCGTGTAAGTCCCTGGCATCAAGCCTGGCATCTCCGCAGGAGCCGGACGGCGGGTACCAGCGCGCACCGGACCATTCCTGTCAACACCCGCCCACAAATCCATCATGCCACACCAACAATATTGGGTCGAGGTGCCTGGAATGTGTGCCTGCCCAACCCTTTGAGTAACGGATTCACAATGATCCTTGAATTAATAGGAATATAATTCCTTCCATAATACATCGGAAAGTGTGAAATTTGAAATGTAATGTTCTTTTCAGCAGTAGCTATTCAAAAGGAGGCGATTATACTCATTACCTTGGGAACAGAAAAGAAAGACAAAAAAGTGTGAATGAATAGCTCTGGTTAATATGATCATCCAGCCGGAGGGATTTTGTCAAGTTCTATTTAATCCTGTTTATTGTGTCTGATTAGACAGACATAATTCCGTAATTCACCAGCTGTGAATTTAAATGCTTTTCTTTAAATGTTGTTGTTTGTCATCAGTTGGTTTATTAAGTTAAGGATCATTACTCGTAATTTTGCGATTCGTTTTGCTGTTGTGCATGTGCTGGGAAACATCACGTGTTCCGGCTGGAAATGGAACAATGCTCTTTGGTTTCATCAAAGCCCCTCCCTCCATAAACACTACACCATATTTCCTGGGCTTTCGCTGCTGCTGTCATGCAAATGTTGTGTCAACATTATGAGAATGTACTGTCATTATACCAACCCATGTATTATACACTGTCGTTCTGCTTTTGTACAACAGATGTCTTTTAGTTATGCAATTAAAAGTTAACCACCCACCCACCCATACAGGGTAACTGAGATGGATGTTCCTGGATGTGAATGTGTTCACAGAAGTTTCATTAAAACTTTGATTAAACAAATATGCACACTACTAAGAAACAGCAATGCCAATGAATTATTCTCTAATGAATCATTCTATTGAGTCAGTTCTATTCATTGAACTGGCCAAAAGGTTTTGCAAAACTGACACTTCACACTGAAAGTGCATTGAGTTCGCCGCGCTGTTGTTCTATTGTTCTTATGTAAACATGCATTATATTGATGTTTTAGGGTATGTTCAGACTGCCAGCAAAAATGAGATTTTTTTTGCATATTTATCCAGATGGGTTTTTGAAAATCTGGACAGCAAAAAAACACATGAAATCAGATTTTTTTTCTTTCTTAATTTTTTTCCCTCATTTAGGTGGTTTGAATTGCTATTTTACTCTGATTTTTACAGTTGCGTCTCAGGCCCTGTTTACACCTGGTATTAACTCTTTCCCCGTGTTTTAAAAAAAAAGTTGCCAGCGTTTTTTAAATAATTTGCACAAAAATTTCATGGCCCCCAGAATATTGTGTTGTATGAATATCTGAACATGCAATATATCAAAAGAAAGAACAGACCCTCTGCTTTTAAACAAAAACCCTGTTTTATTCTAGCTTCATGCATTCTTTTCTTATCAACACTTGAATATGGGTAAGTTTCATTAAAAAAGCAACACTGTCCTGGATCGACATTTCATTCAGTAACATTAGGCAGTTTAGATTTATATGCTGTTTAATGTTAGTGGTCGCTTTATTTTACATGTGCATCTGCTTACATATGATTTCTGCTTCTTCTTCACCTGTGTTTTGATCAGATTCTGTACTCTTACCATATAACAGTGAAAACACGGAAAATGTAGTCAATGGTGGGGAAAGAGTTAAGATGCGTTTTGGTCAATCGGATTACAAGTGGACAACATTAAATACAGGTGTAAATGGGGTCTAAAACATTTTGATGTTTTCAATGGGGTTTTTTCTTCAAAAAGTCCCTCACTACACAATAAGTGTTGGTTAGGTTTTACTTGGTTAATCTTCTGTGTACTCAGCATTCTGGGATACAGTACTCCACGCATTTATGCTCTGTTTGTATACTTCTCGTTTTACTAAATATAATAGAGCATTTAATGCATACAGAAATAACACAGAAAGTGCTGTGTGATTGGATGACAAATGCTGAGCTAACATGAAACTATATGGTGAAGCTGGTGTTACACTCCCTTGAATTCTGTTTAATTTCATTTGTTGCTGGGGAGCGGTCATTTTCCTGTTCATATTATTATTTTCCTTGATGGATGTCATTGTCAATAACATGTGGTGTACAGTTTCTCATGATACAATGCTTCACGGCAGCTGCTCTCCATCCACAAGCTAATTTTCTCCTCCCACAATCTCGCAAGATGTTTATATTAGTGACAGCTACGCATGTGTTAATATGTTTGTATTTATAAAACAGATCTTGCTTATCCTTTTGTATGTGTTGCCATATTGCATGCAAATGCATTTCCTTCATGACCAAAGCACCTGATGTACGTCCTAGAAAATTACCAGTCACTGCAAAAATAAAAATGAGAAGTTTGAAATGATCATGATGCAATCCAGAAGCAAGAGCAGCTGCTGCTGTGCCACCGTAATCAGTTTTTCTGTGAAATACATGGAGCATATCCCACCACCGCCTATAATAGAACATCATATACGCAACTAAACAAATAAACATCTTCCCTTATGCAGCCGAATGTGTCTTTCATCTCTGCCTGCAGGCAAAACCTGACGGATCCCAGAGAGACGAGCCGGAAGCCTGCCACCCTGCCAGGTACAATAGTGTGGGGTGATAGAGATGCTGGATTAATGACGGCAAGATTCTCCCAGAGGAAGGTTTTATTGCTCGGCTTCATTACTCAAGAGACTGGAGTTCTCAGTTAGGCTTTATTTAGGTATCTACTTTGTCTTGGAGACGATTCTCCATCGTTTGGTCTGGGAAGAAACTGAGGAGAAATGTTTGAGATAACATTGAAAAACAGGATAAAGCATCTGATGGCTTTTTTCTTGATTTGCACTGCATTTAATCTCATTGGTGTTTAGCATATGATTTTTTTTGCATCATTTTATTACATATATCAAACAAGACTCGTCTTTCGACAAACTTACACTCTAAAAATGCTGGGTTAAAAACAACCATTTCTGGGTTATTCGGCAACCCAGCGCTGGGTAAATATTGGACAGAACACATGCTGGGTTATTTTTACCCAGCTTGTTGGGTTTTATACATTAACCCATTTGCTGGGTTGTTTTTTTGAAAGTGCTGGGTCAGTCAATTTGATATTAAAGGTTTTTCATTTTAAATAATAAATGTTTTAGAACGTGACAGGAGCAGCAACAGCAGCCAATGGAAATCTGTGGGAAGAAAACTGCTATCAGTAGGCTGTTCCAGTTCATTAAAGGACAATCTTACATAAAAAAACAGCTTTACCTTGTGCCATTTCATCTGTCAGACATTTAAGTTTCAACCATAGACTGTAAAAAATGATGGACGTGGTGTCCGTGACGTCACCCATAGGATTCTGAAGAGCAGTTTTGAAGCGTAAAGTAGGGTCGAGCTGGCCGTTGCCATCTTGGCAGCGCGTCACTCCCGGATAACTGAAAATGGGCAAAGAGGCGGGACGTGGGCGGAGCTGAGGTGACGACTATAAGACAGCAGACAAACGACAATCCACCTGTCACTCAAAGCGGCCACGCCCTTAATTATGCAGAACTTTAAGGCTTTATATAATGTGAACGAATGAATTATAAAAAAATTCACCCCCCTCACAGTTGTCATGAAGGGCAAAATTAGCCGTATAAACCAAATATCATTCGGCTAGCGTTCCCAGCAGACCTTAGCTGTGACTTACATGTAAACAAAAAAGGTAAAATGAGAGACTACAGACATTTTCCTCTTTGCACAGTAATAATTTGATAGGAATACAATATAATACAAACCTTAATTTAATTCAGGAAGTTTCCCCTCAGGACATTCTCTCAGATCAAAACAGAAAATGACCGTTGACAAATGTATCCAGTTTTAACCGGTTTGGAACAGACTACCCAACATTGGGTTACATTGACCCAGCGCTGGGTAGATATTTGATGACCCAGTAGCTGAGTTACAGAAAAACTACCCAGCACTGGGTAAAACATAAAAAAACTAAAAAAACTAAACAATAAAATGACCCAGCATTTTTTAGAGTGTACAAAAAAAACGAATTTGTTCAAAGAAAATTTGCACATAAAGTAAACTTAATTTTAGCATTTCTCTAGTAATTTGTGTGTGTGTGTGTGTAGCTGAAGTTTCCTTTGCAATGCTTTTTAGTCAAACAATATAACGCTGAATTAAACTGCGCTTTTAAAGTGTACACTCTAAAAAATGCTGGGTTAAAAACAACCCAAATTGGGTTGAAAATGGACAAACCCAGCGGCTGGATTAAATGTTTGTGTAGTTTTATTTAACCCAAGACACATAATTATAGTGGCAACAATAATAATCAAAAGGTGAACATTTATTAATAAGCAATTTAATAAATGTTTATTCTTGAATTATTATTCATTAAACTTATTAATAATGTTAATTTATTCAACATATTCATTAATGTTAATTTCCAACATACTTTGGGTTCATTTTAAGCAAGCAATACAGTAATCTTTAAACAATAGTTGGGTTAAATAAAGCTACCCAGCAGGTTGAGCAAACCTCTGGGTTAAAACAACCTAATTGCTGGGTTTGTCCATTTTCAACCCAACTTGGGTTGTTTTTAACCCAGCTTTTTTTAGAGTGTCTGCTTTACTTAAGTTGTATTCAATGGATCGTTTTTGAGTATGAATGTGTCATTTTGAGTAGAAAATGAACTCCATATGTCACAAAATGGCAAGTTACTAAACCTAACAAAAGTGTAAATACAGCTGGGAGACAGTGAAAAATCAAACAAATTAATTATTCATGCCTCAGTCCATGATGGGAACACCAGTATCAGAAAAGTTGAGTAGGTTTTACTTAATTTTATAACGTTGATATTTACTACTTTAATTTCTACTAACTTGAATTGTGTACTAATGTAGAATTTTCTTATAGTTTTTTTAATTCTTGCCTGAACTAACTTTTTCATGTAGAAATTACATTTGTTTTGTTCTGTAGTATTTACTTCACCACAGAATCATTTTATCAGTGAATGTTAATAGAATGTTCTCAAAACTTTATTTTTACATTGTTCATGGAACATTCTAGTGTTTTTTAAATGTTGTTTTAGAATGTTCAGAGAACATTCAAAAGTACATTCCCATGATGTTTGCAGAATGATACAATGTAATGTTCCATTCACATAACCAAGAAAAAACATTTAATGGGAATGTTATCAAAATGTTCTTGCAACATATTTTTGTAATCTGGGAGATGAGCTCCCCTGTTTCCACTGCAACAGCACCTTCAAGCTTTCAATCCCTCGGAAATGAAAGGTGATTGTGTGGTCAATGCTATCAATGTTCCCGTCCAGCACCACCACAGGAACAGCAGGCCATGAGGACAGCAAACAGGTCTGTGTGAGAATGAGAAACACAATGTTTAGGGGTGTGGATGTTTTATTTTCAGAGCACAGAATAACATCTTAAAGAGTTAGTTCAACCAAAAATGAAAATTACCCCATGATTTACTCACCCTCAAGCCATCCTAGGTGTATATGACATTCTTCTTTCAGCCGAACGCCTGACCCGACGCATGACGTATTGATGAACGCGGAAGCGCAGAGGAAAGAGCAAAAAAAAAAACGGTCACGAATTAGAAGTGTAAAACGAGAATTTTTAAAGTGAAATGTGGGAGGAGCTTAAGTTTGTTGTTTGAACCGCGAGAGGCGTCTACTCTCATCTAAGCTCCTACATCATGTGTCGGGTCAGAGGTCACTCTTTCGCTGGAATTCGACTCACGTACAGCCATTACCGGAAGCCAGTGATTATAGTTTATAAAGTTATAAATATGCATTATTCTTACAAAAATGCATGGCTTTGCTTCAGAAGGCCTTTATTAACCCCCTGGAGTTGTATGGATTACTTTTATGATGGATGGATGCACTTTTTGGGCTTAAAAAACAAGGTACCATTCACTCCCATTATAAAGCTTGGAAGAGCCAGGATATTTTTTATATAACTGGCTAAATGACTAAAAGAAGAAAGTCATATACACTTGGCTTGAGGGAGAGTAAATGATGGGATATTTTTCATTTTTGGCTGATATAGGCCTATGTGTAATGGCTGATCTGTGTATATTATATCCATCTTAATTATGGTTTCAATTACACCTTGTTTTTTGCATTTATGCATTCAGTTTTATCCAATCAACAATAGAGGAACGTAAGCATTTCATCACAGATCCAACAATATCAACAAAATCTATCTTAACATTAAATACTATTTTTGTTCTTATTTTAGTCTTTCTTCTCTTTCTCATTTTTGCACACTTAAATCATTTTAAATCTGACTTTCCGATTGTTGTTATTTTTCCCCTCTCTTCTTTACATACACTATATTACCAAAAGTTTTGGGACGCCTGCCTTTACATGCACATGAACTTTAATGACATCCCATTCTTAATCCGTAGGGTTTAATATGGAGTTGGCCCACCCTTTGCAGCTATAACAGCTTCAACTCTTCTGGGAAGGCTTTCCACAAGGTTTAGGAGTGTGTTTATGGGAATTTTTGACCATTCTTCTAGAAGTGCATTTGTGAGGTCAGGCACTGATGTTGGACGAGAAGGCCTGGCTCGCAGTCTCTGCTCTAATTCATCCCAAAGGTGTTCTATCGGGATGAGGTCAGGACTCTGTGCAGGCCAGTCAAGTTCCTCCACACCAAACTTGCTCATCCATGTCTTTATGGACCGACGCTTTGTGCACTGGAGCGCAGTCATGTTGGAACAGGAAGGGGCCGTCCCCAAACTGTTCCCACAAAGTTGGGAGCATGAAATTGTCCAAAATGTCTTGGTATGCTGAAGCATTAAGAGTTTCTTTCACTGGAACTAAGGGGCCAAGCCCAATCCCTGAAAAACAACCCCACACCATAATCCCCCCTCCACCAAACTTTACACTTTGCACAATGCAGACAGACAAGTCCCGTTCTCCTGGCAACCGCCAAACCCAGGCTCGTCCATGGGATTGCCAGACAGAGAAGCGTGATTGGTCACTCCAGAGAACACGTCTCCACTGCTCTAGAGTCCAGTGGCGGCGTGCTTTACCCCACTGCATCCCACGCTTTGCATTGCACTTGGTGATGTAAGGCTTGGATGAGCTGCTCGGCCATGGAAACCCATTCCATGAAGCTCTCTACACACTGTTCTTGATCATCGTTCTGAATCCGATCCGGACGTAGTCTTTGACAAAAACACTATTTTCTCCGCTTTTTGCTCAAAATGTTTTTTTTTTGTTTTTTTTATGAAACTTAATCACATTCAAGTGTTGATAAAAAGGGAATGCATGAACCCAGACAGCAACATAGTGTGCAACATAACTATGTTGCTGTCTGGGAAGCTAGAATACATGTTTTTTGTTTAATAACAGAGGCTCTGTTCTTTCTTCTGATATGTTCAGATATTCATACAACAATATATTCTGAGGGCCATGAAACTTTTGTGAAAATGATCAAAAACGCTGGTGGAAAAAGAGTTAATTATTTCATTGCTCTCCTCCCTCCACCAATGAGCATTCATCGCTCACGGCTGCGCTGCTGTAGAGGAGCTTTAAAAGCTCTTACGGTGGATCTCTGTATCTATATTTCCTCCCTGTGATGTGGTAATATAAATCTTTTGATCTCCCACATCTTTTGTGGATTTTGTGTTTTCTGTTTCTTTATTAGTTTAGTGGGTGACGTGTCTCCTGTGTTTAATAAAAATAGTTTTTTCTCCTGCTTATTTTCCAGCTTTCACAAGTCCATTTGTGAAATTCACATAATCCCTTTAATTAATTTAGTGAAAGAGCTCTATAGTGAACTGTCAGTGGGTGTTGGTCTGCTGGTTTGCCCCCATTAGGCTGCTTAATTAGCTTAAACAGCAAATCTACTTTGGTCAACCAGCTTCCCAAAGATCGTGCTGACCGACCCAGTTTACTAGCTAAAACCTGCTAGAATCCCACCAGATGAGCATAAGCTAGCCTGCACCCGCATGGACATTCATGCTGGTTTCAGCTGTTTTTTCCAGCAGGCACATTGAACTGTTTATGTACAATTAGATCTGTCGACTGGATCCTTGCAGAAACCTCTAATCAACCTCGATGACTTCAGTTCTGGCCTGGATAACTGCTGATATGCAAAAGATGCTGTTTTAACTTGCGTTTCTGCATTATCCAGGCTAAGGCGTGGCTCTGTGTGCTCCATCAAACCAAACAATTTTTTATTCTCTATTCATCAGTGGTTTAATCAGTCATCACTAGCACTCATCACTAATTGTTTCGGAACGTTCAGTGAACATTCAAAAGTAACGTTCCCATAATGTTTGCGGAATGATAAAATGGAATGTTCCCTTAACGTTCGGATAACCAAGTAAAAACATTTTTAAACCTTCATCCTCTCCTCACATCCTGTAACAAACCTTTCCCTCTCGGGTTAAAATGACCGGAAGCCCTAGAATTATACTTGTTTTTGTCCGGAAAGCTTATAACATTTTTTTTTTTTTTAATTATTTTTTATTTTATCTATCTTTACATTTCTAGAATTTATCATGACAAATTTTAATTTTCAAACATTTTCACATTTTATACACACACACACACACACACACACACAAGCTTTTATGTTAGGTGCAATTAACTGATTTGACACAATATATGTATATAGTATGCATACTGTATAGTCAAAAATGATGAGATAAAAATTCCTCATGACAAAAAGTCTTTTGTCAAATTTTGAATGTCATAATTACAACTTTCGACAGTTAATAACAAATTATTCTCATGCTTTTGACTTATTTCCATAATTTCTAGATTTTATAAATAAATAATATAATTTAAGCACATTCTTCACATTCTTTCAACTTAAATTCAAAATAACTCTCCAATACATGCAATAATAAGCTCAAAATATCTCACACTGGGTCAATTTAGACAGCAACAGTGTCAGCCCAGATCTGGACCACATCTGATATGTATGTGGATTCAACACGTTCCAGATGTGGGCTGGATCTGGGCCAACACTATGTCGCTGTCCGGGCCGACTTCTTGTGGAAAAAAGATAATATAAAATGATATTTCATGACTCCTGCCACTATGGCCTGCCAGCTCTATATGGAGCGAATGAGCTGTTCCACTGGGTCCTAAAGTCAGTTCTCTTCAGATTGCATTCAGATACACATGTAGACATTATAAAATCATTTTTTGGAGCATTTTTTGTGATATTTTTTAGGTTTTTCTATGTATACATAAGCATTCCTCATATTCCATTCATTCCTAAGGGGGTCAAATTGACCCGCGAGGGAAGGATTTGTTACTTTTTTTTTTATTTCCTCCACATAAACTCCTCGACTCCAGTCAAATTTTTTTGTGTGTATCCGTGGTTCAAGTGCAACAAAAGCCCTAAGATCTTAAACCACTGCGATGAACACTCAATTTTTAAAAAATGGGTTTCGGGTCAAAATGACCCGCGGGAAAGATGAGGGTTAAAACATTCAAAAAATGGAACATTCAGAGAACATCAATACGTTATCTTAATGAGAACAATAGCCAAACATTCTTAGAACACATTTGTTAGCTGGGCTTCATCATCCATGGAACTTTGGAAAACAAATCTTTTAAGAACTTTTCACTGAAAGAACCAAATATTGTTCCTCTGTGGCATCGCTGTGAAAACGCTCTTTTGGAACCTTTAATTGAATGTATCTAGAGAGCAGATCACAGAGACATATGCAACACACTTTCATAGTGGTTTTGCACATGCAAGCAAAAGCATGTAAAATTAAATGTAAAAACCCATCTTTGCCTTCTGTTTATCGAGTCACTCGGAACAGAAAATGCATACTAAATGATGTCGCGGCGCTGTCATAATGCATCATCTCGTTATTCAACTAAAAGCTTTTCAGTGCCCAGAAAGAGTCAATCTAGCAGTGCAAAGAAATCCTGCTGATTGCAGATTAAGTCATATATCTGACAGCCCCATACTTCTGTGCTGCACTGCAGTGGGCGTTAGTGTTCGTCGACGGACCGAGATCTGCCGTCCCCGGGGAGCCGTTCACAGACAGAAGTGCAGTGCACATGAGCCAATAAAAGCAGCAACAGCCTCACCGCATCATCAGTCAGGAGCTAATGGAGCCGCAGTAGACGAGCTCTTGACTGCACAGCGCCTTCACAAATGTAGAAAACCTTTGGGGCCGACCAAAGAAAAAAGCCTGTTATCTTACGCTAGTATTGGCTCCTGCTTGATGAGCAAACTACTCTCTAATAAACTCTAATAAAATCTAATAAACAAAACTAATAAAAATGACAAAACCACATAACAAAATTACAAAAATTCTACCTAAAATTAAAATAAAAATATAAAATTAAAAGCTATAATTCAAAATATTAATACATACTACAGTAGTATATAAATAATAATAAAATAACGCTGGAATGAGTCACACACACATGTTGTGCTTACATGTGAGCACGTGTTAAAAGACCGACACTGCACTAGAGATCTGCAATAATCAGACTCATGTACAGTATGGCTTCTTACACACGTGATGATCAGTGTGTGACAAGCCTCAGTTATTTTCTAGGAAAGTCCTACGTTGTGGATTTCTATTCAAATGCCTTTTGAATCAACTTTCAGAACAGAAATGGTTTTGACTGAACTATATTGACCCCATTATATTTGGTTTTGAAACGGTAAACCTTAGTTCCGGAGATTAACAGCTTAGAATAAGGCCTGACATGTCAAGCTTCGTCTTTTCAGGCCACCGTCCACTAATATAAAACACACCAGCAAATCCTGACTGGACAAAACAATACTTGTCATGCAACTGAATTTCCAAGTATATCAGCAAACAGCATAAGCGCCTTTTTAGCTGACATGTGTGATGTTTCTGATTGATTCTGCATGAACACGTCAGCATGTTACGTATGGAAAAACTTCCAGTCATGGAAAATGTTACTGCTCATACTCAGCAGACAATAATCTGTGCTAAGAATGTTTTGCTATTGTTCACTTTGAACGTTAAGTGAACATTCCATTTTGTAATTGTTGCAAACATTGTGGGAACGTTACTTTTGAATGTTCTCTGAACATTCCGAAACAATTAGTAACATTTAAAATGTGTTTGACGAACGTCCAACTGAAACATTTCAGATGTTCCATTAACGATGTATGAATGTTTTTGTTGTAACGTTTTGAGAACATTAGCAAAGACCAGATTTGAACAAACATGCTTGTTCACAGCTTTGAGAGAATCTTGACAGAATCTTACACTCTAAAACATCTTGGGTTATTTTTTCTACCCAAATCCTGGGTTGAGCCTTTTGGGTTATTTTTTAAGTGTTTGGGTAGTTTTTGTGTAACCCAGATCCTGGGTCAGACGTAACAACCCAGTGTTTGGGTAGTTTTTGTGTTACCCAGATCCTGGATCAGACGTAACAACCCAGTGTTTGAGTAGTTTTTGTGTTACCCAGATCCTGGGTCAGACGTAACAACCCAGTGTTTGAGTAGTTTTTGTGTTACCCAGATCCTGGGTCAGACGTAACAACCCAGTGTTTGGGTAGTTTTTGTGTTACTCAGCTCCTGGATCAGACGTAACAACCCAGTGTTTGGGTAGTTTTTGTGTTACTCAGCTCCTGGATCAGACGTAACAACCCAGTGTTTGGGTAGATTTTGTTTTACTCAGCTCCTGGTTCAGACGTAACAACCCAGTGTTTGAGTAGTTTTTGTGTTACCCAGATCCTGGGTCAGACGTAACAACCCAGTGTTTGAGTAGTTTTTGTGTTAACCAGATCCTGGGTCAGACGTAACAACCCAGTGTTTGAGTAGTTTTTGTGTTACCCAGATCTTGGGTCAGACGTAACAACCCAGTGTTTGAGTAGTTTTTGTGTTACCCAGATCCTGGGTCAGACGTAACAACCCAGTGTTTGGGTAGTTTTTGTGTTACTCAGCTCCTGGATCAGACGTAACAACCCAGTGTTTGGGTAGATTTTGTTTTACTCAGCTCCTGGTTCAGACGTAACAACCCAGTGTTTGAGTAGTTTTTGTGTTACCCAGATCCTGGGTCAGACGTAACAACCCAGTGTTTGAGTAGTTTTTGTGTTACCCAGATCCTGGGTCAGACGTAACAACCCAGTGTTTGGGTAGTTTTTGTGTTACTCAGCTCCTGGATCAGACGTAACAACCCAGTGTTTGGGTAGATTTTGTTTTACTCAGCTCCTGGTTCAGACGTAACAACCCAGTGTTTGAGTAGTTTTTGTGTTACTTAGCTCCTGGGTCAGACGTAACAACCCAGTGTTTGGGTCAAATTGGTGCATGTCTTTGGTAAAATACAGGTTTATGTACATTTTATTTTATTCATAAATTCGTTATTGTACTGCATATCATTTAATTTTATGCAAAGTAACATACAGGGGCGCGATGTGAGTCACCTACACGAGTGTCGCGTCAGTCTTTTCGCATGATGGAAACACCTGCCTTGCATAAAATGTTATGATTTTATTCAAAGAGATACAGAATATAAATACTTATGATGTTAAAATATGTCCTCAGAACTGTACACTGATTGTTTATGGACAGGTTCTGGAGCCAGTCACGAGTGAAACGCAGGAAGGAGGTCTGAAGTATGCTGGGTTAAATAAACAACCCAATTTGCTGGGTTAAATGAACCCAACATGTGTTCTGTTCTATATTTAACCAGCCCAAATTGGGTTGTTTTTAACCCAGTGTTTTTTAGAGTGTAGCCAAAGTTAGCAAGGATATTATTTCTCTTTTATAGCTCATAAGTTCCAGTGAAGAATTAACAGTGTCTGAGATGTTAAAATTCTCTGTGTTTACTTTGATCTCACTGCTGTCTGGGATAAGCAACTGTGATATTAAAGAGATCTCACACGGCATTTTCTTTTTCTAAAATATCTTTTTACTTTTTGTTTTGAACTTAGGGTTCATGAAACTTCAGGATGGAGTGTGAACCGTGTGTCATAATTCTCACCATCCTGCAAACTCTGTCTGGCTGAAACACCATCGCAGGACACAGCGAAATAAACACAACTTTGAGTCATAACCTTCAAAACATTACAGTACAGTTAAATCATCATCACATGGTCAATAATGATAATTAAAGGGATAGTTCAGCAAAAAATTTTTTTTAATTCTGTCATCATTTACTCCCCCTCAAGCTGTTCCAAACCTGTATGAGTTTCTTTGTTCTGTTTGAACACAAAAGAAGCTATTTTGAAGAATGTTTGCTGGTCCCCATTGACTTCCATAGCATTAAAAATACTATGGAAGTCAATGGGGACCAAAACTCTTACAAAAAAAATAAGTTAATTTTATGAAGTATACTTATGTTCAAGTATATTTTTAAGTAGTATACTAATATCAATGTACTAGTAGTAAACTTGTAATTGTACTATTGTGTTTCAATACTACTTGGGACTAAATTGGCACACTTTTTAGTGTATAAAAGTATACTTTTAAGTATAACAGCAGTAAACTTTGAGTACACAACTAGTTGTTTTTCATTTGTACTGAATCCGATCTGGACGTAGTCTTAGACAAAAATGCTATTTTCTCAGCTTTTTGTTGAAAATGTTGCTTTTTTTAACGAAACTTACCCACATTCAAGTGTTGATAAAAAGTATGCATGAAGCTAGAATAAAATGTTTTTAAAATGGAAAGAGTTAAAGTACAGTTAAAGGTATATTTCAAGTATTAAAAAAAAATACCTAAATGGGAACATAGCAGTATACTTAAAGTGCAAAAATAATATATAAATATTAAACTATAAGTGTGAATCTATGTTCACTTAAAGAAAACTTGCAGTATAAAACTACTAAACTAGTTTACTGAGAGTACACTTCAAGGTGCACTTTCAAAAACTAAAAATATGTACTACAAGTATTAAAATAGTAAACTACTAGTATACTTATATGTTCACTTTTAGCAGTACTAATGAGAAACGTTGTTGTGAACAGTGATAGTACACAAAGTATACTTTATATACTAAGGTGTGCCAATTTAGTCCCAAGCAGTATTGAAGTAGTACACTTACAAGTTTACTACTAGTACATTGATATTAGTATACTTACTACATAAAGTATACTTACTTGAACTTTCCTTAAGTATACTTCTTTTTCGTATGGGTTAGCTTTGTCCTTTTGCCCTTGACTCTGCAGTACTCGACCTCACTTCTGTTTTTGTGCCACTGTGGTTGACCTCTGACCTCTGACTCCCTCTCACATGGCTGTGAACAATGGAATAGTTCTTAGAGATTCTGAAACATTCCATTTGTTACTCAATCCAGCAGCCTTGAGCCGGAGAATCTCTGGTTCCCACGTGAGCGGCGGGGAGTTTATCTGACTGAACACCTGATTACAGCAGACAGCTGAGGAACCAAACTGGGCTCTTCTTTTAACGGATCACAGTAATGGAGTTCATAAAAATGAAAATGATGCCATATTTACTCATGTTGTTTCAGACCCGTATGATGCTGTTTAAAGAATTGTCACACAGCTCTTTCCCACCAGAAACGGTTCAAAGTGACAAACTCCAAAAAGGATAAAATCATCATTTTCCATTCAGTTTTCCAAGTTACTTCTTGACAAACATCGGGAAATCTGTCTTTATTTATTTGAGATTTAAAGAAGGAAAAAATTCTACCATTCAAAAGTTTTGAGGGCTTTGGAAGGAAGCATGAAATTGATCAAAAGTGACACAATTTCAAATTAATGCTGTTCTTTTGAACTTTTATTCAAGAGTCCTGAAATAAAATGTATCTCAGTTTCCACAAAAATACGAACTGTTTTCAACTCTGATAATAATCATAAATGTTTCTTGAGCATTAAATCATCATATCAGAATGATTTCTGAAGGATCATGTGACACTGATGACTGGAGTAATGATGATAAATTCAGCTTTGATCACAGGAATAAATTACACATTCACATAGAGAACAGCTGATTTACATTGTAATAATATCTTTACAATATTACAGATTTTTCTGTATTTTTGATCAAATAAATGCAGCCTTTAGGAGCAGAAGAGACTTCTTTCAAAAACATTTTAAATATCTTTCAGACCCCAAACAGCATTGTGTGTGTGTGAGTGAGGGAGTGAGTGTGTATGTGTGGACATGTGTGTGTGTGAGTGAGGGAGTGAGTGTGTATGTGTGGACATGTGTGTGTGTGAGTGAGTGAGTGTGTGTGAGTGTATATACTGAATATATATGCTCAAATCTGTTGATTTTCCTTTTTTAATAATATGATTTTTTTTGCTTTGAATGCAGGCCATAATGCAAACAGCCATTTACACAACATATGTATCAACACCACAAGGGATTTTCTGGCTATTAAATTCAGTGTCCGAAAGAACAATGGGTGTAAAATGGCATTCTAGCAGTGATTGAGATAATCAGCGTTCACGTGACAGAAGCTCCAAATAATGCTGCAATTATTTAGTTCATTTGAGCTGAACGGAGAGAAATCCTGTACAACAAACATAATAAAACGCCAGATGGATGAGCACACTGACACACAAACTTAGCCAGGCGAGTGTACCATCACCAGCATTCATCTGTTTATTAACTAAAAACACACTCTTTGGTGTGTTTGACAGAGTAACTTGAGATTTACTAACATCCCAATGTCTTTAATCTCCATTGGTATCTACATTAGTAAAGCCACAAAACCCTGAGGAAACTGATCATCCAGGTGTCCTGTCTGGGACTAGTGCATTTGCGAA
Source organism: Rhinogobio ventralis (assembly GCA_039654625.1). Lineage (NCBI taxonomy): Eukaryota > Metazoa > Chordata > Actinopteri > Cypriniformes > Gobionidae > Rhinogobio > Rhinogobio ventralis. Next base: position 2,407,632 of record CM077195.1, read on the forward strand.
GTTAAAACAATACAAGAGGAGTTATGATTGCATAAGCCCTTGATTCAGAGACGCCCTCACAGACTGAACACAATGCAGTTATTCTTCTGAGTAAACTGATGAATGATGCACTGGGGGGGAATTATTTTGCCATCCATCTCTCTATGCTCGAGTATAAAGAGCTCCATCTAGTGGCGAGAAATAAAAACACACTTAAATACAACTCAAATTTGTAGGAAACAGCGCCATCTGTCGGTTGAATGGAGGTAGTGGAAATTCGAACACTTCTGAAGAGACATTGTTTGGTCAAGAAAAAATGTACTCTTTAAAAACATCACATCGTTTGACAATCTGTCACTTCTTCCCAGTGTTTTTCCTCTAGCGTGTGCTACAAACAATCCATCAGGCTGTTGGCTTCTTCATCTGTGTGTTTTATAGCATTTGGCAAACCAGCGTTTGGTGCATTAATATCTCCATCTGAACTGAAATTCACCTCTCCATTGCATGCTTTATGAATGCCTTTGGCTTCAGCTCAGATGAATATTGAGCTCTACTTTGATGCATTCTTGGCTGTTTGTCTGCCTTCCACTCCTGCATGAGTTTAAAACCCAAAGAAAGTATATGTTAATTGGTGTTTATGCACAGCCTGCAATATAAATATATACAATATAATATAAATACATACAAATTAATAATGTACATAATTAGTTTATATATTAGTTGCATTTTTATGCATTTCTTACATGCAATATACACGTTTATAATGTACAGAAATACAAAAACAAAATAATTTGTGTTTTATTGGATTATACATGCAAATTTATGCATTATGCATGTACAACGAACAGGCATTACATTATGACCACCTTCCTAATATTGTGTTGGTCCCACTTTTGCTGCCAAAACAGCCCTGACCCGTCGAGGCATGGACTCCACAAGACCCCTGAAGGTGTGCTGTGGTATCTGGCACCAAGATGTTAGCAGCAGATCCTTTAAGTCCTGTAAGTTGCGAGGTGGGGCCTCCATGGATTGGACTTGTTTGTTCAGCACATCCCACAGATGCTTGATTGGATTGAGATCTGGGGAATTTGGAGGCCAAGTCATCACCTCAAACTTGTTGTGCTCCTCAAACCATTCCTGAAGCATTTGTGCTTTGTGGCAGGAGCATTATCCTGCTGAAAGAGCCACAGAAACCAGGGAATACCGTTTCCATGAAAGGGTGTACATGGTCTGCAACAATGCTTAGGTAGGTGGTACGTGTCAATGTAACATGACATGGATGGCAGGACCCAAGGTTTCCCAGCAGAACATTGCCCAAAGCATCACACTGCCTCCGCTGGCTTGCCTTCTTCCCATAGTGCATCCTGGTGCCATGTCTTCCCCAGGTAAGCGACACACATGCACCCGGCCATCCACACGATGTAAAACGTGATTCATCAGACCAGGCCACCTTCTTCCATTGCTCCGTGGTCCAGTTCTGATGCTCACGTGCCACTGTTGGTGCTTTCGGCGGTGGACAGGGGTCAGCATGGGCACCCTGACTAGTCTGCGGCTATGCAGCTCCATACGCAACAAACTGAGATGCACTTTGCATTCTGACACCTTTCTATCAGAACCAGCATTAACTTCTTGAGCAATTTGAGCTCCAGTAGCTCGTCTGTTTGATCGGGCCACACGGGCCAGCCTTCACTCCCCACGTGCATCAATGAGCCTTGGCCGCCCATGACCCTGTTGCCGGTTCTCCACTGTTCCTTCCTTGGAGCACTTTTGATAGATCCTGACCACTGCAGACCGGGAACACCCCACAAGAGCTGCAGTTTTGGAGATGCTCTGACCCAGTCGTCTAGCCGTCACAATTTGGCCCTTGTCAAACTCACTTTGAGGACAAAATGTTCACTTGCTTCCTAATATATCCCACCCACTAACAGGTGCCATGATGAAGAGATAATCAGTTATTCATTTCACCTGTCAGTGGTCATAATGTTAAGCCTGATCAGTGTAAATGCATGTAAAAACTGCATTAAGCAAGTAAAAATTTTTGAGATCATAAGACAATTTTTGTTATGTTTAGATCACAAAAAAAACTATTAAGCAATAAATATGGCCTTCCGTACACCAGTGAAGCACCTCACCACCCAGTGGAGAGTTGAAGCATTGCACCACACAATTAGCATCAGTCCTAAATGTGCTTTGAATGGTTGCAGCAATAATGTTAAAAGTGTCCAGTCCTGTTCATATTCACATCAGCGGGAGTTTTAGCTGGTGAGAGGAAAATCTAGAAGATTCTTAATAGTTCAAGTGTTTCTCCAAGTACTTTCTCTATAGAGGCCAATTCTCTACTTCATATTGCAGAATATTTAATTAGCTTCTAATAGATAATAGTCTTCCCTAGGCATTGAAAAATTACTTTCAATATTTTGCGGCTGCAAGGTCTGGGAAGAAATTCTTAGTATTGCATCAACAGCTGATTTGACATTTTGCGTATCATTGCCACAACATTTCATTGTTTCTCAATCACGCGGATGGCTTTAGCTGGCAATCTTCATAATGCATGTTCCAACTACTGTGGTTGAAATCTCTGACCTTTGACAATGCTCTGTATCCTGAAGAAAACCGGTCAGACTTGGATCATCTAGTTGTTTTGCTCTTTGTACCCGTCAAACAAATTAGTCATTGAAAATCTGCTTTCACCTCCACACCGGTCACCCTGAACTGTGCTTGAGATCAAATTCAGGATTCAAGCAATGAAAACGAGGATGCAAACTGAATTTCAGTAATCATTTAGATTTCTAGGTGATGCAAGTAATTGATCATATGATGCTTTACATACAGTCAAATTCTCATCCATCAAAGTTTTGTTCAAATATGTTCATTTGTAATGAAAAGATTCTATTACACTGTAAAATAAGTTAAGCAATTTTCAACTTTTTTATAAGTTATACAAGTAAAGTATAATGTAATTTAAGTTGAAATGACATAAAACATCCGGTCACTCTGAACTGTGTTTGAGATCAAATTCAGGATTCAAACAATGAAAACAAAATGAATTTAAAATGATTAAGTCATTCAGATTTCTAGGTTATTTAATCAATTCAAGTTATTGATCATGTGACTCCGTACTGTCAAATTCTCATCCATCAAAGTTTTGTTCAAATGTGCTTTTAATTATCCTTGTTATGCTGGTATTTGTAATGAAAAGATTCTATTACACTGTAAAAAATGTGTTTTTACATTGCTTTAACTCATCAAAATAAGTTAAGCTAGCCAGTTTAATGTCATTTAAGTTGAGATGACATAAAACATCCACGTTGATTGTACTTAAAAATGTAAGGCAGCAACCTTTTTCTTTGTACAGTTTTTGTTTATTTATTGTTTTACTTTTTTCATGTGGAAAAACATGCTGGATATCCACGTCTCCTTACCATAAATCTGATGTGGCTTATTTGCATTTTGGAACATTTAATTATGGTTTTATTTACAAATTAAGTAATCTAAATATAGTGTTTTTTTATTTAATTATGCACCTTATAATGCATTGTATGGACTCATGAATGATTGTAACCAGTTATAATATTTATGTTATGCCTTATAATGCATTCAAACACATGCCAAACAACCATTAACAAATGTAATCTGCAAATATTATAATGCATTTTAACTTTTGTTACAATTATTGATGAAAAGATATAATGCATTATAGCATTTAATATGAATAGCTTTATAATGCATTATACATAAAGGCTTTAAGTAAAGCTCTAAAAGATTAATATCATCATTTTGTACAGATGTTAGGGTTATGACAGCAAATGACGGTGAACGTCACCATTTTGACTTTTCTCAGGACATCTGTCAGTCAAACCAAACTCTGAGTGAAATTCTAAGAAATCTTACGAGATTTTCAGAGACAGCTCAAAGACAGTATGGATTACGGAGGGTGGCGACAGCGTGATGGTTTTGGTCATGTGACCTCTGGTTGTGCCATAGCAGCATCTGTAAACATAAGAACCTAAAAACACACAAGCAGCTTTAAAACCTGTCAGTCGTATAGTAAACCTACATGGGAGCCCATATGATGAAATGTAAAAGGTGTCTACAGCATATATTCAAAATATATATTGGCCAGTAATATATATATATATATATATATATATATATATATATATATATATATATATATATATATATATATTGATATACACTGATTTCCAAAAATATTTTTTCTCGTTTCATACAAGGTCACTATGAAGAAGAAATTTAACCCTTTACGATTAGATTTCATAATTGTTTTCCAAACAGGTTCTTTTGAGGTTTTGTGTTGCCATAACAACAGTGACAACAGCTTTTTATTGATGTCAAACATTCTAAATTCAAATACAATTACTGAAGATTTTACAGGAATTACTGAAGAAAACACAGTTCAGGGTGATTTTCGATTTATAGAGTGCATTATATAGGGGATAGGAAGCGATCAGACACTGTAAATATGCTTTCCATTGGGGCGAATGAATGGTTTCACGTTAGTGTCAGTGAACCGCAGCAGCTCCGGTCCAGAGACACTATAGCACAGAGCGGATCATGTGATCGAGTCGGCGCAGTAACACGACAGCACAGAGCGAATCATGTGATCGAGTCGGTCCAGAGACACGACAGCACAGAGCGAATCATGTGATCGAGTCGGTCCAGAGTCACGACAGCACAGAGCGTATCATGTGATCGAGTCGGCGCAGAGACACGACAGCACAGAGCGGATCATGTGATCGAGTCGGTCCAGAGACACGACAGCACAGAGCGGATCATGTGATCGAGTCGGTCCAGAGACACGACAGCACAGAGCGAATCATGTGATCGAGTCGGTCCAGAGTCACGACAGCACAGAGCGGATCATGTGATCGAGTCGGTCCAGAGACACGACAGCACAGAGCGGATCATGTGATCGAGTCGGTCCAGAGACACGACAGCACAGAGCGGATCATGTGATCGAGTCAGTCCAGAGTCACGACAGCACAGAGCGAATCATGTGATCGAGTCGGCGCAGAGACACGACAGCACAGAGCGGATCATGTGATCGAGTCGGTCCAGAGTCACGACAGCACAGAGCGTATCATGTGATCGAGTCGGCGCAGAAACACGACAGCACACAGCGGATCATGTGATCGAGTCGGTCCAGAGACACGACAGCACAGAGCGGATCATGTGATCGAGTCGGTCCAGAGTCACGACAGCACAGAGCGGATCATGTGATCGAGTCGGTCCAGAGACACGACAGCACAGAGCGGATCATGTGATCGAGTCGGTCCAGAGTCACGACAGCACAGAGCGTATCATGTGATCGAGTCGGCGCAGAGACACGACAGCACAGAGCGGATCATGTGATCGAGTCGGTCCAGAGTCACGACAGCACAGAGCGTATCATGTGATCGAGTCGGCGCAGAAACACGACAGCACACAGCGGATCATGTGATTGAGTCGGCCCAGAGACACGACAGCACAGAGCGGATCATGTGATCGAGTCGGTCCAGAGTCACGACAGCACAGAGCGGATCATGTGATCGAGTCGGTCCAGAGACACGACAGCACAGAGCGGATCATGTGATCGAGTCGGTCCAGAGTCACGACAGCACAGAGCGTATCATGTGATCGAGTCGGCGCAGAAACACGACAGCACACAGCGGATCATGTGATCGAGTCGGTCCAGAGACACGACAGCACAGAGCGGATCATGTGATCGAGTCGGCGCAGAAACACGACAGCACAGAGCGGATCATGTGATCAAGTCGGTCCAGAGTCATGACAGCACAGAGCGGATCATGTGATCGAGTCGGCGCAGAAACACGACAGCACAGAGCGGATCATGTGATCGAGTCGGTCCAGAGTCATGACAGCACAGAGCGGATCGTGTGATCGAGTCGGTCCAGAGTCACGACAGCACAGAGCGGATCATGTGATCGAGTCGGTCCAGAGACACGATATCACAGAGCGGATCATGTGATCGAGTCGGTCCAGAGACACGATATCACAGAGCGGATCATGTGATCGAGTCGGTCCAGAGTCACGACAGCACAGAGCGGATCATGTGATCGAGTCGGTCCAGAGACACGACAGCACAGAGCGGATCATGTGATCGAGTCGGTCCAGAGACACGATATCACAGAGCGGATCATGTGATCGAGTCGGTCCAGAGTCACGACAGCACAGAGCGGATCATGTGATCGAGTCGGTCCAGAGTCACGACAGCACAGAGCGGATCATGTGATCGAGTCGGTCCAGAGTCACGACAGCACAGAGCGGATCATGTGATCGAGTCGGTCAAGAGTCACGACAGCACAGAGCGGATCATGTGATCGAGTCGGTCCAGAGTCACGACAGCACAGAGCGGATCATGTGATCGAGTCGGTCCAGAGTCACGACAGCACAGAGCGGATCATGTGATCGAGTCGGCGCAGAAACACGATATCACAGAGCGGATCATGTGACCGAGTCGATCCAGAGACACGACAGCACAGAGCGGATCATGTGATTGAGCCGGTCCAGAGACACGACAGCACAGAGCGGATCATGTGATCGAGTCGGTCCAGAGTCACGACAGCACAGAGCGGATCATGTGATTGATTCGGTCCAGAGACACGACAGCACAGAGCGGATCATGTGATCGAGTCGGTCCAGAGTCACGACAGCACAGAGCGGATCATGTGATCGAGCCGGCGCAGACCAGAAAACAAATCGGACCCGTCCTTCACAGAATGATATTTTAAAGAAATATGGAGATTAGGAGGAGAAAAGGTTAGAGATTAGGAGGAAACTGCAGCTTTACAGAGCTCAAGCTGTGATATACACTAAACGCTATTGGTTATTTTAAAAAAGGGGAGGAGCTGCTTGATATACCCCGCCCTGTCTTTCTGTTTCAGTGGAAATTACGTCAAAACACATTAAATAATGATGTGCGTTTCAAGGCACTTCAGTGGGACTTTAAGTATATTAAAATCACTTAACAATTAAAGATCAAGATAATTATAGTAGTGTATAAACTGCCATCATATTCCTTGCTCTAGTTATAATTCATTTATTCACTTTTTGAGCATAGACCTGAAAGTCAAATTTCCAACTTAAACGGTAATAAATCTTGCTTTGAAGATTTGGTTTGGTCTCTTTTTAAAGACGACACTTGGCAGATTATTGCTGAAAGTTAAAAATGTGAACTTGAAAAAAGTGTACATTTTATTGTTACGAAAAATGCACAAAAATACCGTTTTGAATTTTTATATGAAATATACATTTTCCAAAACATGCTTAACTCTAAAACTGCGAAAAAATCAAAGCCATAAATCTAAACAAGTTGTGCTCCAGATTCGAGGTTGATATCTCCAAAAATGAGCTTTCAGTCAGATTTTGTTTGGCTGCAGTACCAAACGCTTCCACTAGATGAAATTCACATCCCATTCACTTCCAATGCGCTCATATTTGACCACAAACAACGCAAGTGTGACCATTTCTTTTCAGGACCATTTAACCGTTTCTAATCATGTCCATGATTTGTGTGTGTGTGTGTTCACACAGCGGCAAAACATTTAGCAGGTTTCGTACCATTCCAATGAAGTAAAAAATGGCAGAAAAGCACCAGGGGGTTATGCAGACAGCCTACTAATACTCTAATGACTGCTAGTTGACATGTAGTTGCAAAGTTACTTATAGTTTGTAGAACGTCCAAAGGTTTTACCTGACGTATCTATTGAAATCTCTCAGTGTACCCACTCTTTTTATTAACTATTTATTCTTTGATTTGATCGTCATAAAATGTATCTGTTACATTTTGAGAGGAAAAGGAGAGGCCAGAGCCTAGTGTACATATTCTTTACAATGCCAAGAACAAACTCTGTATTATTCTGAGTATTATAAGAGCGCTTGTTCTGTTAAATCATAAACCGCCTCCTTCTGTGTAATACTATTCTAACCTGATATGAAGTTAATAAGTGACTTTTATTAGAAAAAAAAAAACAAACAAACACAAAATATCAGTATATGGCAGCAAATATGAGGGCATAAGAACTGAACAAACATTGAGCTTTGACCCACAGGACAGCAGAACCAGTTTTAGGCAGAGTAGAGTCATATTCTTGATATTTTAATATGAGACTTTGATGTACAGTGTAAACATACTGTAACTTTCAGAACTTCCTGCTCAGTCCAAAAGGAGATTTATTGAGCTGCAAATCCGGCTAACATAACTAACATAAGTGGACTCCTGCTAAACATACAAAATAATAAAAACATTTATGATAAGACCAGCTTTTAACCAGCGTTCAGCTGTTACTGTGCACTATAAAGTTTGGTATAAAATTTTGCTTTGTGGCGGGGCGCATTATCCTGCTGAAAGAGCCACAGCCACCAGGGAATACCGTTTCCATGAAAGGGTGTACATGGTCTGCAACAATGCTTAGGTAGGTGGTACGTGTCAAAGTAACATCCACATGGATGGCAGGACCCAAGGTTTCCCAGCAGAACATTGCCCAAAGCATCACACTGCCTCTGCCGGCTTGCCTTCTTCCCATAGTGCATCCTGGTGCCATGTGTTCCCCAGGTAAGCCACACACATGCACCCGGCCATCCACGTGATGTAAAAGAAAACGTGATTCATCAGACCAGTCCACCTTCTTCCATTGCTCCGTGGTCCAGTTCTGATGCTCACGTGCCACTGTTAGTGCTTTCGGCGGTGGACAGGGGTCAGCATGGGCACCCTGACTAGTCTGCGGCTATGCAGCTCCATACACAACAAACTGAGATGCACTGTGTATTCTGACACCTTTCTATCAGAACCAGCATTAACTTCTTGAGCAATTTGAGCTCCAGTAGCTCGTCTGTTTGATCGGACCACACGGGCCAGCCTTCGCTCCCCACGTGCATCAATGAGCCTTGGCCGCCCATGACCCTGTTGCCGGTTCTCCACTGTTCCTTCCTTGGAGCACTTTTGATAGATCCTGACCACTGCAGACCGGGAACACCCCACAAGAGCTGCAGTTTTGGAGATGCTCTGACCCAGTCGTCTAGCCGTCACAATTTGGCCCTTGTCAAACTCGCTCAAATCCTTACGCTTGCCCATTTTTCCTGCTTCTAACACATCAACTGTGAGGACAAAATGTTCACTTGCTGCCTAATATATCCCACCCACTAACAGGTGCCGTGATGAAGAGATATTCACTTCACCTGTCAGTAGTCATAATGTTATGCCTGATCAGTGTATGCAATTTTTTCTCCCTCTATAACAAAAAACTGAATCTTGTTAAAATGTAATCACACAATTCAATCAAATTAATTTCTGTCTTGATCAGTAACATAAAACTATAGAAGCTTGTTTCCACCACAGAATAATAAAAATTATTTTAAAAAAAAATGCAATTTTTAATCTCAAAATTCAAAGAAAAAAGGCAGACTTTCAAGGTATAAACTCTCAATTGCATTTAAAGTCAGATTTGTGAGATTTAAACGTGCAATTGCGAGAGAGAAAAAGTCAGAATTTTTTGATAAAAAGTTGCAATTACCTTTTTTATTTTTTATTCTGTGGCGGAAACAAACTTGCGTATAAAACACTGTTCTACCTACACTTTTTAAAATGTATAGGTTTAAATGTGAGCTAAACTTTCGAGGCATTGTGAAGGACATGAGGCTATAAGCTCTGTTGACTGGCAACATACGGCAAACGGTTTACTAAACATAGACAAAGTCATTCCCAAATTCACATTCCCAATGATTCTTCCCACATGTAGAAACAATGTGATTCTACAGACATGGTCATGAATCACTAAACAAAACTGGGACAAAAGTCATAAAACTAGTGGAGCATAATTATCAATCTCTGAAATACCAGCTTACACCAGCATGAATTTCCATGCAGGTCCTAGCTGGTTTAGTCCTGGTCTTGCATGTGGACCAGGATAGCCACGATGTACTGGTAATGCTGGTCATGTTTTTTGATGGTTAACCTGGTTAAGGAAGCGTTTGATCACCAGCACACCTGCATTCAGAATATGCTGGTGAACAGCCATGCTGGTCTAACAGGGAACATCATTCATAAAATAAGAGGACAGACAATTGAGGATTATTGAGGAAAGACAATAATACAGACTTTACATTTGATCTATTGCTCCTATGTGTATATTGAGTGAATCTGTAAGATGAACAATTTTATCCTACAGCAAGGAGTGAAGTGTGTAAACAATTGTTTCGGCTTCAAAGGAGCCATAAAAATTGGACTGATATTTATCAGAGTGGATTGTTTGTTCAGTTCCAGCTCATGGCTGCTCAATCCCCCTCTAACGGGCCCGAAGGCCACAATGAAGAATATGAAAGTTATCATCGTATTATCTTCTTTACTTCATAGAAATGAAGCTGTGCTCTTTGGTCTGATTGTGGATCTGATCTGGCAGGTTTCCTGTCCTACAGCCGAGGCATGAACGCTGCTTTAGGAAGTACTGTAGGTGAACATGTCGAGACTTTTGCACAAAAGCAATGGAAAGTGTCATTCAAATTAGCTTGAGAAACTTTGGTGACAATTCTGCTGATATATATATATATATATACAGTACCGGTCAAAAGTTTGGAAACATTAAAGTCTCTTATGCTTGCTAAAATATGGGAAAAACAGGATTATTGTGAAATATTATTAAAATTTAAAATAATGGTTTTCTATTTTAATATACTTTAGAATATAATTTATTCCTGTGATCAAAGCTGAATTTATCATCATTACTCCAGTCTTCAGTGTCACATGACCCTTCAGAAATCATTCTGATATGATGATTTATTATCAATGTTGGAAACAGTTAATATTTTTTTTTATAACCTGTGATACTTTTTACAGGATTCTTTGATGAATAAAAAGTTAAAATAAATTAATACTTTTATTCAAGGATGTGTTAAATTGATAAAAAAAAAAGTGATAGTAAAGATTTATATTGTTAGAAAAGATTTCTATTTTGAATAAATGCTATTCTTTTTAACTTTTTATTCATCAATGAATCCTGAAAAAAGTATCATAGGTTATAAAAAAAAAAAAAATTATTTATTGATAATAAATCAGCAAATTATGATTTCTGAAGGATCATGTGACACTGAAGACTGAAGTAATGATGCTGAAAAAAATAGAAAACCATTATTTTAAATTGTAATAATATTTCACAATATTACAGCTTTTCCCGTATGTTTGATCAAATAAATGCAGCCTCAGTGAGCAGAAGAGTCTTCTTTCTAAAACATTACAAATAGTAATGTTTCCAAACGTTTGACCGGTACTGTATATATATTTATATATATATATATATATATATATATATATATATATATATATATATATATATATATATATATATATTATATACACACAATCATAACATCAATAGTAGTTTAAATAAATATAATAATGAATAAATTGCTCTTGGCAAGTTAATAGTTCTACAGAAAAAAAGAAAGAAAAAAGTCATAGACCAGTCCTTCTCATGGGTGTCACCAAAATGACTTACCTGTATGGATGAAGGTTAAATAAATGAAAGGTTAAAATAAAAGGTTAAGGATGACAGGTGCTAAACCCCTCCCAAAATTTCCCAGATCTCCTCCCCGAAACACAGGTGAGTTGGCAGAATATAAATTTTGTGAACTTGGCTTGGTCACACAGGCACGTGTGTCTCCAGAGAGGCTTCTGGAATCCAAAGCACCAGATTTGGGGTTGAAATAAATTGGGAAAATGGGGCTTGGTGTGAGTGGACTATGGTTATCTTGATGATATCTTCTGAAACAACCAGCATATGTAATGTTTTGGATGCTGGTGAGCTGGTTGGTCCCATGCGGGAAGCTTAATTAGCTTAACTAACAAAGCTTCCTTGGTCAACACGCTTCACCAGAAAGACGATGCTGGTTGAACAGACCAGCGCCAAACCAGCATAAGCCAGCATGGAAATTCATGCTGGTGTATGCTGGTCCTTTCAGCAGTGATTCTGATGGTTTCATCACTCATTTTATTCTGCTGATGTTCTACAGTTTATCTTTGGCTCTGCTCTGATCAGGTAAGGTGTTTTTATGTTTTATAGACGGGGAACGATGACTACAAATTGGCAGCAACTTCTGAGGATAAAATCAAAAAGCCCAAAAAGGTGAAAAGAAAGAAGAGGGATGTGGACGAACTGAAGAAAGAAGTGGAACTGGTGAGAAATTCATGTATTAATACACACATCACATTAATATGTCATCTAGGTCACGCTATGGAGGCAATATCAACATAACATCACCAACCACAAATACATTATTTTCTGCATGAATTATTATGCTGTCCAAAAAATGGGTTTTATAGATTTTCTGTGAAGAACTGAGATGCAAGCTTTTTTTTGCTCTTCTGCAGGACGACCACAAGCTCACACTGGATGAACTTTCACGCAAATATGGAACTGACTTGAACAAGGTGAGCAGAGGTTTAGTGAGACTTTTAAAAATTGTAAATGTGACCCTGGACCACAAAACCAGTCAAAAGTCGCACGGGTATATTTGTGGCAACAGCTAACAATACATTGTTTGGGTTAAAATTATCAATTATTAATTTATTAAAATAAATGTATTTAATAAATTATCAATTATTAATTATCAATATATAAATTATTATATATTTTGTACATTTCCTACCATAAATATATCAAAAATGTATTATTAGTAGTAATATGCATTGCTAAGGACTTCATTTGGACAAATTTAAAGGCGATTTTCTCAATATTTAGATTTTTTTGCATCCTCAGATTCCAGATTTTCAAATAGTTGTATCTCTGCCAAATATTGTCCTGTCCTAACAAACCAATACATCAATGGAAAGCTTATTTATCAGCTTTTAGCTTTTAGATGATGTATAAATCTTAATTTAAAAAAAATGACCCTTATGACTGGTTTTGTGGTCCAGGGTCACATATATTACTGAGTTACTCTAAATTCTCTGTATAACATGATCTCCTTTTTATTTAAAATATAAAAAGACTAAAGTATTTTATGATCATGTTCTGTTTTTTTTAAAGACTAAAACGTTTTATGTTAAGCAAATAGCCTTCAGTTCTAAGTCAAAACTGTGTGGGGTTTTTTTTCTGTATATGTTTAATTACTCAATGTTCAAACCTTATGGCAGGGACTGTCGTCTTCTCGTGCAAGGGAGATCTTGGAGCGTGATGGTCCAAATGCCCTGACCCCACCTCCTACGACTCCAGAATGGGTCAAGTTCTGCACACAGCTCTTTGGTGGTTTCCAAACTCTGCTGTGGTTCGGTGCATTTCTTTGCTTCACGGCATATGGAATCCAGGCTGCCTCTTCTGAAGAACCTGCAAATGACAATGTATGAGAAAGAAAAAAAATGTTTGTCTTAATTATGTAGTTGTAGTACATTTACATTTATGCATTTAGTAGATGCTTGTATCCAAAGCGACTTGCATTGCTTTTAAGGTATACATTTTTTTATTAGTTCATGCATTTTCTGGGATTTGAACCAATGACCTTGGTGTTGCTAGTGCAACACCTACAGGAATGTTTATACAAATTCTTAAGAAGTTCAATGTCAGTTCACTGTAGATTATCATACACTTTGTGACTTTCTAAAAACCTAACTGTGGTTTTGCAGCTGTACCTGGGACTTGTGCTTGCCTTTGTTGTCATAGTCAACGGATGGTTCTCATACTATCAAGAATCCAAGAGCTCTAAGATCATGGAATCTTTTAGGAACCTTGTTCCTCAGGTACAGAAATTGTGTCTTACAAAACATTGCATGTTCAAATGTTGCTTTCCATTGGCACAAAAGTAGCCATTGTTCTCTTCTGGTAATGTAGCAAGCGCTAGTTGTGCGTGATGGAGAGAAAAAGATCATCAGCGCCGAGGAGGTAGTTGCTGGTGATCTTGTGGAGGTCAAAGGTGGAGACCGAATCCCAGCTGATCTTCGCATCATCTCTTCACAAGGATGCAAGGTAAGACCAAAAGCAATTCTGAATGTCAAATGCGATATATTCCAGCAGTGCCTTTTTTATAAAACTTCCTTTCTATCTTTCCAGGTGGACAACTCTTCCCTCACTGGTGAATCTGAGCCCCAGGGTCGTACTCCTGACTTCTCCCATGAAAACCCTCTGGAGACAAGAAATATTGCGTTTTTCTCTACCAACTGTGTTGAAGGTACATGAAAAGCTTCTGTAGTATGTTGGATACATTGGATGCATTTTACAGTAGCTGTGGACAAACTGAACAACTAAATTGCTTGAACATAATGAAACCCTAGGTACTGCCAGAGGGATTGTCATCAACACCGGTGACCATACTGTCATGGGTCGTATAGCATCACTTGCCTCCAGCCTGGATGGTGGAAAAACACCTATTGCTAAAGAGATTGAGCATTTCATCCACATAATCTCTGGTGTAGCTGTTTTCCTGGGCTTGACCTTCCTAATCCTCTCCCTGTTACTTGGATATGGTTGGTTGGAAGCTGTTGTTTTCCTGATTGGAATCATTGTCGCTAATGTGCCTGAAGGTCTTCCAGCCACTGTAACTGTAAGTCAGACTGATTGTTGCCTTATGCTTCTTATTGTTTAGTCAACTGTATCTACCAGGTCATATTTTAGTACGTCTGTGCCATCTGTGCTTATTTGTGTAGGTGTGCCTAACCCTGACTGCCAAACGAATGGCAAAGAAGAATTGCCTGGTGAAGAATCTGGAAGCCGTGGAGACTCTTGGCTCAACCACCACCATCTGCTCTGACAAGACTGGAACTTTGACCCAGAACCGAATGACCGTCGCTCACATGTGGTTTGACAACCAGATTCATGAAGCAGACACCACAGAGAACCAGAGTGGAACCTCATTTGAAAGGAGCTCTGCTACTTGGTCTGCTCTTGCACGTGTTGCTGGCCTTTGCAACCGTGCGGTTTTCCGTGCTGAACAAAGCCATCTCCCAATCCTTAACGTGAGCTTCCAGCTAGTTATCTTAATATCTATATGAGCAGCATAAAGATACGCAAGGCGTGCAACTTTTACAATTCCAATAGCCAATATAACTGTTATTGTGAGTAAAAACTCAATTTAATCTTTTGCAGCGAGAAACAGCTGGTGATGCCTCAGAGTCTGCCCTGTTGAAGTGTATTGAGCTGTGCTGTGGTTCAGTCACTGAAATGAGAGAGAAGTACACAAAGGTTGCTGAAATCCCTTTCAACTCCACCAACAAGTATCAGGTATTTTTGTTGATGTATTCTTTGGAGATTTGCAGATTTGCTTGGTCATCCTAACAGTACCTCATGTGCCTTTTCTAGGTCTCAGTCCACAAGAATCCCAATTCCTCAGAGTCTAAGCACCTGATGGTAATGAAAGGAGCGCCTGAGAGAATCTTGGATCGATGCTCCTCCATTTTGATTGAAGGAAAACAGGTGCCTTTGGATGATGAAATGAAAGATTCCTTCCAAAATGCTTATGTAGAACTCGGAGGTCTTGGAGAAAGAGTGCTGGGTAAAGCCACCTTATGAAGTTCAACAGTAAAAAAGTTATGACTGCACACAGAATGGTAAATTACAGCATGTTTGAATAATTCTGTGCTCTCTTTCACAGGCTTCTGCCACTTTTGCCTCCCTGATGACCAGTTTCCTGAAGGTTTTGCATTTGATTCTGAAGAAGTTAACTTCCCCACTGAGAACCTGTGTTTCGTTGGCCTCATGTCCATGATCGATCCTCCTCGTGCGGCTGTACCAGATGCTGTGGCCAAATGCCGGAGTGCTGGAATCAAGGTGATGTCCTCATTTGAGATCTCCTGCTTAAATATACTGTGCCCATATGAAGTTTTTCAAATAATAATTATTTGTGACCATTCAATTACAACTATGGTCATTCATCATTTCATTTAAATAAACGACTCCTCCAATACAGGTTATCATGGTTACTGGTGACCATCCAATTACAGCTAAAGCTATTGCAAAGGGTGTTGGTATCATCTCTGAAGGCAATGAGACTGTGGAAGATATTGCTGCTCGTTTGAATATACCAGTTGGAGAAGTTAACCCAAGGTAATCCAATCATCTCAGCCACACACACACACACACACATATATATATATACAGAAATTGCCCTAGATGTCTGCTAATACAAAGTGTACCTTTAGAGATGCTAAGGCCTGTGTGGTCCATGGTGGAGAATTGAAGAATATGAATGACAGTGACCTGGATGATATCCTCCAACATCATACAGAAATTGTGTTTGCCAGGACGTCTCCACAACAAAAGCTGATCATTGTGGAAGGTTGTCAGCGACAGGTAGCACCAGAGAGTTATCTATCCAATCTTAGTTGATACTAGATGATTTTACCCAGTTAGGATCATTTCAATGCATTTTTTCCCTCATCAGGGTGCCATTGTAGCCGTAACCGGCGATGGTGTCAATGATTCTCCTGCTCTGAAGAAGGCTGACATTGGTGTGGCTATGGGTATTGCTGGATCTGACGTATCCAAACAGGCTGCTGACATGATCCTTCTGGACGACAACTTTGCCTCAATTGTCACTGGAGTAGAAGAAGGTATGACATGTTAATGAGAACCTAATTGACTAAAGAATTATGAAGGTTACTTATTTTCCAAACATGTCTTCCACTTCAGGCCGTCTGATCTTTGACAACTTGAAGAAGTCCATTGCCTACACCCTGACTAGTAAGATCCCTGAGATGTCACCCTTCCTCTTGTTTGTCCTTGTCGGTATTCCTCTTCCTCTGGGCACCGTCACCATTCTCTGCATTGACCTGGGCACTGACCTGGTACGAAAAAGTACTATTACTGTAGAGAACTTTAAATGATGCAGTCTATTTTTAATTAGTTTTAATTGTTGTCACAGATTCCTGCTATCTCATTGGCATATGAAAATGCAGAAAATGACATCATGAAGAGACAACCCAGAAATGCCAAAACAGATAGGCTGGTGAACGTGAGGCTAATCAGTATGGCATATGGTCAAATCGGTAAGAGCATTCTTACCTGGATGTTTTGAACATGGTATCAATTAAAAATCTGTAGTATGGGTATTTTATTGTCATTGCTTTCCTTTTTTTAGGTATGATCCAAGCAGCTGCAGGGTTCTTTACCTACATTGTGGTTATGGGTGAGAATGGATTCTGGCCCAGTTATCTGCCAGGACTTCGAGTTGGCTGGGAAGATAGATCTATCACTGACCTGGAAGATAGCTATGGTCAACAATGGGTAAGTGTCAAAGGCCCAGTTTACACCTGGTATTAAGATGCGTTTTGGCCGATCGGATCACAAGTAGACGAGGGAGACACATTCCCGTTTACACCTGGTGTTTTAATCCGTCTCTTTTGTCCTGATTTCTTCAAGGGGAGGGTCTATGGGCGGGTAAATGTATGTGTTTTTCAGATCTTTTGATCTAATGGACGAAATAAGCCCGTGCAATTTACATATTTATGCGACCTAAAATGACGGAAAAACATACGGAGAGCATCAGCTTTCGTTTCTGCTCTGACAGCCACAAGACCAGCTGAATGCTGTGAGTGTGTGTCAGAAATCAGGAATGGTGAGAGAACATTGTGCTTGGTACATTTTTAGTCTTCAAACTAAATTTGGGTCTTCAGCCGACAAAGTTTAAATGCCGTCTGGCTAGCGCACTTCCCATAATGTTTACGCATTAGGTCATTAGGCGGAGAGTAGACGGTCTTTTAGTGGCTGTTCCAGTGCATTTGACCACATGAGCGTCTACACTTTGAAAGCAATCCGGTCCAATGCGTTTTTCGACTACCTCTGGAATTGGTAGAAAGTGAGCAAACTCAAAACGCTTTAGACCCTGTTTACACGTCCTCCACTTGTGATCCAATCGACTAAAACACATCTTGATACCAGGTGTAAATGGGGCCAAAGTTCTAGCAAAACCTGTTAAATGTGAAACAAAAAAGCTTCTATATCATGTCACACATTTGAAAGATCAACCTTATAATGTATAGTTATAAACATTCCTTTGTTCTTGTGTGTTTTCTTGTCTGATGCAGACCTACGAGGGCAGAAAGATTATAGAGTCCACATGCCACACAGCTTTCTTCATTAGTATTGTGGTTGTGCAGTGGGGTGACTTGATCATTGTAAAGACCAGAAGAAATTCCATTGTACAGCAAGGAATGAAGTATGTAAACAAAATGGATGCAAACAAGCTTCAAAGAAGCTATATGAATTTGCTCAGTTCCAGCTCAAGGCTGCTTACCTCTGAAGCCTTATCGTAATTTGTTTTCTTTCCTAGAAACAAAGTCCTCATCTTTGCTTTTTTTGAGGAAGCTGCTATGGCAGCTTTCTTGTCCTACTGCCCAGGCATGGACGTTGCTGTCAGAATGTATCCTTTAAGGTAAGCGGACATATCTAGGCTTTTGCACACAAGTAATGGGGATCTTAATGTTCAGATCTTTTCATGTGATTCGCTATAAAAGGATATAAATGGTGTGTCAGGAATTCAAAATACTGGTAAAGTGAACAAAAAATAAAACTTGTGTTCTTCTATTTAGACCATTGTGGTGGTTCACTGCCTTCCCATACTCACTTATCATCTTCATCTATGATGAAGTTAGAAAATACATCCTACGACGTAATCCAGGAGGTAATAACATATTTTTCCTCCAGATGCTGGCAGACTTTATTTACCTCAACAAAGTTTGTTGTATTTCAGTGCTTAGAGAGATTAAGAATGAACTGGCTCTAATATTTGTGCTATTGTGTTTCAGGCTGGGTGGAACAAGAAACATACTACTGAAACAAGAAGACGTTCTATTGCAAACTCATGTTAGGAGACTTTGTTTTTTGAAATTCTCAAAACTATACAGAATCTGGTAATTTTCATAATTGAATAAATAAATGTCAAATAATATGGAGCTGAATTTGTGTGTGTTTTATTAAGCTGAAAAAAAGAGAAAAATAGTGCACAGAGATAATAAAAAAACATGCACAAAAGGTTTTAAATCATATTTTAATCAATTCATATATATATATATATAAATACACCGATCAGGCATAACATTATGACCGGTGAAGTGAATAACACTGATTATCTCTTCATCACGGCTCCTGTTAGTGGGTGGGATATATTAGGCAGCAAGTGAACATTTTGTCTCCAAAGTTGATGTGTTAGAAGAAGGAAAAATGGGCAAGCGTAAGGATTTGAGCGAGTTTGACAAGGGCCAAATTGTGATGGCTAGACGACTGGGTCAGAGCATCTCCAAAACTGCAGCTCTTGTGGGGTGTTCCCGGTCTGCAGTGGTCAGGATCTATCAAAAGTGCTCCAAGGAAGGAACAGTGGAGAACCGGCAACAGGGTCATGGGCCGCCAAGGCTCATTGATGCACGTGGGGAGCGAAGGCTGGCCCGTGTGGTCCGATCAAACAGACAAGCTACTGGAGCTCAAATTGCTCAAGAAGTTAATGCTGGTTCTGATAGAAAGGTGTCAGAATACACAGTGCATCTCAGTTTGTTGTGTATGGGGCTGCATAGCCGCTGACCAGTCAGGGTGCCCATGCTGACCCCTGTCCACCACCGAAAGCACCAACAGTGGCACGTGAGCATCAGAACTGGACCACGGAGCAATGGAAGAAGGTGGACTGGTCTGATGAATCACGTTTTCTTTTACATCACGTGGATGGCCGGGTGCATGTGTGTCGCTTACCTGGGGAACACATGGCACCAGGATGCACTATGGGAAGAAGGCAAGCCGGCGGAGGCAGTGTGATGCTTTGGGCAATGTTCTGCTGGGAAACCTTGGGTCCTGCCATCCATGTGGATGTTACTTTGACACGTACCACCTACCTAAGCATTGTTGCAGACCATGTACACCCTATTCCCTGGTGGACAACGGTATTCCCTGGTGGCTGTGTCTCTTTCAGCAGGATAATGCGTCCTGCCACAAAGCACAAATGGTTCAGGAATGGTTTGAGGAGCACAACAATGAGTTTGAGGTGTTGACTTGGCCTCCAAATTCCCCAGATCTCAATCCAATCGAGCATCTGTGGGATGTGCTGAACAAACAAGATCCATGGAGGCGCCACCTACAGGACTTAAAGGATCTGCTGCTAACATCTTGGTGCCAGATACCACAGCACACCTTCAGGGGTCTAGTGGAGTCCATTCCTCGACGGGTCAGGGCTGTTTTGCGGCAAAAGGGGGACTAACACAATATTAGGTCATAATGTTATGCCTGATCGGTGTGTGTATATATATACATATACACATTTATCAGTTGATCTGTAAGAATGATGAGATGATATAGGAAGTAATTAAGTATATTATCCTTAATAATCCTTAATCCTTAGATATTGAGTTGCACCCATAATGGTGTAGTTACATAATCTACCAGCAGGGGTCTGTTGCTAGACAAGGTCTATTTAAATCAGACAAACCTTAGCCTAACCAGCAGTTAGCATTTAAATTAATATGGTACAAATAAAACATGTGTATGTGTATAACTGTCTTTTTAATGCAGAAAAGGTTCACATGTTGATTCTCATGCACAGATGAGAGAAAACAAGACTTTAATGTGACAGCATTTTTCAGACGCCTTTACCTAAAGCAACTTACACTGCATATCACATTTCTCAGTCTATATCTATCTGTACTTGCATTCTCTGGGAATTGAACCCATGACCTCTAATACTGAGAGTTCAGGTGCTTCTTGGTATCATGAGGCATGTAGGTTGTGAGAGATGTTTATACATATCAGAGAAACCAGCAGAACATGCTGAACATTAGTCAAATATTCCATTATAAAAACATTAGTTCCATAAATGTGTGCCATGATGTCATCCTCAGCTGTGTTATACTACTAAACTTTTTAAGGAAGTAAGGTTGACATGGGGGCTGTGAGGCTCTGTTGACTGACAAAACAGAAAATCGTTTACAAAACAAGGATAAGGTCCAATCAAAACTAGTGCGTAATTGTACCTATTCATAAGAATTATTACAATTTCGTCATTCTTACCTTTGAAACAGACAAACCGTCAAAAGTCATAAAAATAAGAGAACAACTCATTTTTTTTACGTAAAAGTCTTTCATAAATAGACTAAAGAATTGCTCAAAACTTATAACTGCATACAACTTAGTGCATGAATTAGCATGAAAGGGATATTACTTTGAATATTAGCACATTTATATAAAATTATAATTAAATTAAACAAATAAATGAGATGTGATGAAGGTTAAATGAAGGTTAAAGATAGATGACACCTGCCAAACTCCTCCCAAATTTTCCCAAACTCCTGCCCTTAAAGTAGGTTAAGCTGACAGGGTCTAGTTTGGACAAAGTGGCCGACAGGAGGATATAGAGGGTTCTCCTATCCAATGCACCTTGAATTGAAATAAGGAAAACAGGGAGTGTTTGGAGTCTGGAGTGTTTCTTTACATGTTTTTCTTCTTTTCATACCATTTGATGTTTCATTTGTTGTGTAGATTTTTTGCCATTGATTTTTTTATGGGGTCAGGTAAGGTTACAGTTTTATGTTTTATAAAAAAAAGTTATGTATAGTTAAAGTTTCACTTTTGTCCTTGGGGGTCAAAAGGAGGCACTGGAATCACTGTATCATGTTGACTGCTCAAGTGTTATCCAAAGCAGACATGACAGTGATGGACTTTCAGAAAACTGATCCTGTAAGTATCGTGCCTGTAATGTGTTTTGTAGGTTGCTTTGGATAAAAGTGTCTGCTATTAAACTGTATGAAAATGAAGGCTGTTCACTACTGTGTTACATTACTACTTTGTATTTAACACTGCCGAGTGTTAATTTCTGCACCACTAGTGACACCCAACAGAACTGCAAAAAATAATATATGACATTCTCACAGAATAGCGTTGTTCAGCAAAACTGGTTGAGCCAATGTTGCTACGTCAGGTCGCAGAGAAAAAACGGATCAGAATTCTCTAATTCTGTTTGGTGCCACTAGTGGAGCATGGCAGGTTTGGGAGTTGCATTCAGATTTAGATTCAATGCATTTATTAAATATGATAAATATATTTATTATACAATAAATGTATAAAAATGAGCTGTGATCAAGTCAAAATGTCCAGTTCCTGAGACCTGGCACATCTGACGCACATGGAAAGTATACTTTGTATAATTTTCTCTTAATATAAGAAAAAGGTGAAGTGAATACTCACTGCTCGCTCTTACTTGTGGTGTAGGCTGTGTCTCTTCTCGACTGAGCGCTCAAGGACGCTGGTGGACGAATCATGAACGGGGCAGGTGATGATGACGGAGAAATTGTGACAATCCATGATTAAAAGGGAGATCTTTTCTTTCTCTTGATTAACAAGCCAGTAGATGAATACAGAATAAACCGATGGCTAAAGAAGCATCTCCAAGAGGATTATGGGGACCACCACACCCTGCAAACATCATCCTGTACTCTGGAAGGATAATAATAAAAAATCTTGCTGTTAAACAAGATAAATAAATATTTTTTTTAACAAAAAAAAAAAAAGAGGTGCTTGTCGACTCTGGTAACCCTTACAAAAACAACTGAAGTGTTAAAGGGATAGTTCACCCAGAAATGAAAATTAGCCCATGATTTGCTCACCCTCAAGTCATGCTAGGTGTGTATGACATTCTTCTTTCAGACGAACACAATCGGAGTTATATTAAAAAAGTCCTGACTAATCCAAGTTCTATAATGGCAGTGAATGGCAGCCATTATAACAAACCCATCGATTCACTTTAGAAGGTCTTTATTAACCCTCTTTATTTTTTTTTTGTTTATAAATATTTTTTGTTGTTGTTGTTGTTTAAAAGCAGCTCTGTTCTTTCTTTTGATATATTGCATGTTCAGATATTCATACAACAAAATATTTTGGGGGCCATCAAACATTATGAAAATGATCAAAAATACTGGCAGAGGCTGGCAACTTTTTTTTTTTTTTACAAAAATGCTGGCGGGGTAAGAGTTAATTGAGGTAAGTGTATTTGCCTTCAGTTATTTACAGATATTAAAAGATAAATAAAAACCCCAGAACATTAGCAATGAATCATTAACTGGCAAATAACATAAGTTTCATGTAAATAATGTATAACACTAACAGTTAAACACAAAAGCATTTGTAAATGGCGTTTTATACTGTCCAACAAATCTTAGACTACATTAACACTGGACACATGCTCATTTGAATAATTTCATAACTTTTGCTAGTAACTAACACAAGTTAATTCTTAAACAAACGAATTTATCTGGATCTCATCTGAATGTTACATATAAATTCACATAACAAGTTTTACAGCTTGCATGCCAAATATTTAATAGCAAATAACACATTATATCTTCTTTAAAAAAGCTACTCACTTGGCTTCGCTAGCCAGTTCATTTCTTACCTCAGAACTGTGTAATTTCTTTCCTTTTTAGTCAGCCATTCAATATATATATACACTCACGTAAAGGATTATTAGGAACACCATACTAATACTGTGTTTGACCCCCTTTCGCCTTCAGAACTGCCTTAATTCTACGTGGCATTGATTCAACAAGGTGCTGAAAGCATTCTTTAGAAATGTTGGCCCATATTGATAGGATAGCATCTTGCAGTTGATGGAGATTTGTGGGATGCACATCCAGGGCACGAAGCTCCCGTTCCACCACATCCCAAAGATGCTCTATTGGGTTGAGATCTGGTGACTGTGGGGGCCATTTTAGTACAGTGAACTCATTGTCATGTTCAAGAAACCAATTTGAAATGATTCGAGCTTTGTGACATGGTGCATTATCCTGCTGGAAGTAGCCATCAGAGGATGGGTACATGGTGGTCATAAAGTTGTTCTTTTTATGTCATCCAGAATATCATAATGGCGCTGCTAATTTGCATAAGCTAGTCATAAATGATGTGTTGCTATCTGGGCCCTGAGTAAATGTGTTTATTTTTGTATTGACCTAGTAAATAGGCCAAATGAAGGTCCTCTTTATGTTTATTTTTTTACAGGGGCAGTACACATTATTAAACATATTACATGTGTTGTTGTTTGCTGTTGTCATGATCCCAGTCTATGTTTCCCTGTCTTGTGCCATGTTTTGTAGTTATTTGTAGTTTTTCATGTTGATTAGTCTCCCCAGGTGTGTCTTGTTAGTTCCCTTGGTTATCCTTGTATGCTCCCTTGACAATTTACCATGTCCCCTTGTTACCTTGTGTATTTATACCCCTGTGTTTCCCTTGTTCAGTGTCAGTCGATGTTTCACTTTATATGCTCTTGTTTTTGGTTTTTGGCTCAAGCTCTGTATTTACCTGTTTGTTAATAAACCTAATCTGCATGTAACCAAAAAAGCTATTTCTCATCAGTTGACCCTTGACAGAGTTAAAAAGTCACCCTAAAAAAATTATATTAGTGCAAACACACAAAAGAGAGAGAAAAAACTGTATTTTTATTAGTATCACTAAAAGTTTTCACACTAATTGTCAGCACCCATTCAGCTCTCTCAAAATCAACATGTGCCCTTTTTACTTTCTTAATTCAAGAGTACTCGTATACAAGTAATCTATGTATTCATCAAAGCAGAAAGCTAGATGCAAATAAAATTAACACATCCTTTTTAACTCATTTTGTGGTTATGACCATAGAAATAAAAAATGGGGACTTCCCAACCACATCACACAAATGCTGGATTGTCTCAACACATGTTTGGGTCAAATATGGACAAACAAACCCAACTGTTGAGTTTAAAAATGTTGAAACAACCCAGCATTTTCTAGAGACTTTCTTCTTTTATTGCTCTTTATTCAAAACTTTAAACCAAACAAAAGTTGTTTATTAATACACTCAACTCTCAGTAAAGTTTGCTTATGCATTTTGCCTAGTTTTTGGCCTCGTCTTTTTATCCTTTCTATTTTTGGTGTGAGGAAATTAGTTTGTTTCCTGAACACATGACTAGCTCAACGCATGAACTTCTCTTTTTGCTGCTTTAAATATTTCGATAATGGCACTGATGTACTCAGAAGCTTCAGAATGTGTATCAAAACATAGAATCGAGAGTTTTTTTATTGTGCCGTATTATACACAATCCTCCTGCAGATGTTGTAGGGCCTCCAGGATGAGTTTAATCTGCTCTTTTCACGGGTGCACCAAATATATGCTTAAATGTTCAAGGTCCTTTCAGATGGAGTCACTCAAGTTTTCCCACTAATTCAGTTGAATGACTCTCTTATCAGATGCAGTTAGAAATTATTAAGTAAGTAGTAAATGTAAAAAATTTCTGGTAATATATTTGAGATGATATATCAGATAACATGCCCCTAAACCAACTGTGATCACAGTGAGGTGGCTCTTCCTGTCTCAGTGGGCAGTTCTTCGCCAGCATAAGCTGCAGTATGAAACATCCCTTTTGCCGTTTAGTCAACAAATCCTTGAGTAAATTGACCCCGTTCATGAGGAACCTGCTTGGTTTGTTGGACATTATGTCCTGTGTTCAGCTTTTCCCAGTAACCTGATATAGACTTTCAATCTAAAGAGGAAGACAAAAGTCTCTCTCTGACTAAAATCACTGTGTTTGCAGCAGATTAAAGGCATCTGTGATGAATGTGGATGCATCACTGAAGCAAAGGAGCACAAAATGGCACTGTGCATATGAAGTGCATGAGCCATTAATAGATGCACGAATTCTTCAACACTGCTAGAACATCACAACTGCTTTCAACCAACATGACCCCGCTAACATTCACTCCCAGCATTTGAAAAAAAGTTTCCTCCAATGTCAGTAAATCTGCCCCTTCCAAAAAGTTGCCTTTGCCTTGAGGAAAGTTTTAAAAAGCAAGTTCCAAGCTTTGCTCAATGTTAAGGTTAAAAGAGGGTTCACTGATCTTATAGGGAAATGGTTATATTAGTGACTACACTCTTAAAATAAAAATAAAAGGGGGTTTTCCAAGTTATGCCATAGATGAACCATTTTTGGTTCCCCAAAGAACCTTAAAGTGAACAGTTCTTAAAGGGATAGTTCACCCAGAAATGAAAATTACCCCATGATTTACTCACCCTCAAGTCATCCTAAGTGTGTATGGCATTCTTCTTTCAGACGAACACAATCGGAGTTATATTAAAAAATGTCCTGGCTCTTCCAAGCTTTATAATGGCAGTGAATGGCAGCCCAAAATTTTAAGAACAAAAAAGTGCATCCATCCATTATAAAAGTGCTCCAGCAAATCAATGGGTTTTTGTAAGAAAAATATTCATAACCTGTTATAAAGTAAAATATCTAGCTTCCGCCAAACCGCTTCCGTACTCAACTTATGAAGAAAGTGTAACGCCTCTCGCAGTTCAAAATGCTTACACTACGCCCAACATCGTCGCGTCAGTTACGCTTTTTCCGTAAGTTGAATACGGAAGGCGGTCTGGCGGAGGCTAGATATTTACTGTTAAATATGGATATTTTTCTTACAAAAATCCATCGATTCGCTTCAGAAGGCATTTATTATTGTGTATTCCTCTGAAAGAAGAATGTCATATACACCTACAGTACGATGGCTTGAGGGTGAACTCATTTTTGGGTGAACTATCCCTTTAAAATAACTTTTTCCACTGGAAAGGTTCTTCATGGAACAATTGGCAATAAAGAACATTTGTTTTTAAGAGTGTATGTGCATCCATCTCGAAAGAAAGCATGCTTTGACTCATGCTTTGGCTTTTTGGTGTCATGCAGTCTAAAAGACATGGTCTCATTCTCTGGATAAAGAGAAAGTGAAGAGTTGAATAACCAGTTTTAAGAAAAGCTGTTTGTCATTTTAAAAGAAAGACATGTGCATTGTTCTTGAGAGATATTTGAAATAAAACAAAAAGCAATACACCAATTGCAATAAAGATGCATGGTGCAAAAGGAGCCTGACAGAAAGATGGCATTACTATAGCAATGTGTTGGTACAAAAAAATAACCACTAAACCATAATAGCAAGATCTAGGGTTGTTGCCTGTGTCATTGTTACTTTTGTCCTTTGTGTAATCATTGTTACGATCTCTGTTGTTGTTTCTGTGTTTGTTGGTGTTGCCACACATCTTGTATATAGTTAGTAGCACATACTGTAAATAGTGTTTCTGCAGGGGGTTGGTGCCTTTTATTAGTGGTTATCTTTTTCTTTTGGGTTTGGTTAATCTGAGAGGGAGGTATGACAGTCTTAAACTTAAGTTATTATTTTGCCTTGCTCAAGCCCTGGCTCTGTTTTGCTCCCACTTATGGTAAAATAATGGGCGAATTAAGTTTGAGATACCAGTTGGAAAGGTTTATTTATGCTACACCCTGTCCTATCCAGGTCATAATACTCTGGTAGAAATGCAAAATGGTGGTTCCGGTACCCTCAGATGTGTGATGCTGCTGGTGAAGTACGCGTGGACGTTTAAGGCAGTTTGAAGGACATGAGGCTCTTTTAAATCTTTTGCATTGAGGTCATTTCTATATATTTTTGACCTATATCTCTACATATGAAATACTATACCTCCAACCCTACCTAACCAAACCCATGAGAAAAAAAAATGAAAGAAAATCCTCTGATAGTAATACAATATGTAGCCTACAGGTGTGAACAGACTTTGTTATTAGCCTCAACAAAGAGTGTTTTCATTCCAAAGCAAATATGTCTATTCCTCAAAGAAGAAAGTTGCATTGTAAATGACACTGATTACTTCCATTTCATAACAATATTTACTAATATATATATTTAAAATGATACAGAATCCGGTCATTTTCAGCAATGACAAATTAAATGGAGCTGAATCTGCTTTTTGCCTTTGCAATTCTTTCGAACAGTAAACAGAGGTTTGTGAAAACAGTAACCCAAACCATTTTAGCCATGCACAAAAGTACAGTTACATTTGTAATATGCAAAAAGTCAGATATAATAAGATAAATGATATAAGATTATTGTCATATTTCTATTCTGAAAGCATGTTGGCTTTCACCAATGTGATGTATACTACCAATAAATGAAAACACACTGTAAAAAAAAGTTTTTAAGTACAATCAACTTGGATGTTTAAGTCATTTCAACTTAAATTACATTAAACTGACTTAAAAAATGAATTGAACCTTGTCTAACTTATTACAAAAAGTTACGCATAACTTATTTTGATGAGTTAAAGCAATGTAAAAACATATGTTGTCATAACCTATTCATCTTTTTTTTTTTTTAAAGTGCAGTCGAACATAAAACGTGTTCTAACATTAAATTGTATAATTTAGTTCAATAAACCCTTCAGTAAATACCAAAATAGATTTTTATTAATACTTAAAATGCATATAATGAACAGAGGGAACAACAATGCATTATAATCATATTCTGACAATCTTGGTCATCAGTTTAGCCATTATAAAAACCATTATAAAAGTTATTTTTGTTTTGGGTTTTCATCACAAGATTCTTTCCTTATTTGTGCGTGAGACAAACACATAAAGAGGCCACAGGGTCTTTAGAAATGAATGCAAACTCAAGAAATTGTTCCAAATGCATTCAAATGCAAAGTGATGTTTGCAGCACCCTCAGATGTGTGATGTGGACTAAACTTTAAGGCACTGTGAAGGACATGGAGGCTGTGACAGTCTGTTGACTGACAACATATAGCAAACCTTTTTCAGCATTAACATTGACAAGGTCTAACTTGTAATTATGGATTCTGTCCATTTACAGAAGCAGTTTGATTCATCAGATATTGGTGGACACAGAACAGTCATTATTTGCATACCATGAAAAAATTGTCAAAGGTGATAAAAATAAGGTAGCGTGCAATTATAACCATAGAAACATGTCATAAAAAGACAAATTCTGATAACTAAACAAATAAGGGCTTGAATTAATGTGAAAAGTAAGTTATTTATGACAAGTTATTATTAACAAGCCATAGATCTATTGATAAGGCAATAGTTAATAGACCAGACCTTCACCTGGGTGTCATAGAAATGACCTACCTGTATAAATGAAGGTTAAGTAATGTTAAAACTAAATGACACCTGACAAACTCCTCCCTAATTTTCCCAGAACACCTCCCCATTAAACAGGTGAGATGGCAGGGTATAAATGTGTGAACCTGGTTTGGACACACAGGGACTTCTGTCTCCAATTGGCTCCAAGACAGGGGGACTAACCAGACATCATTGGATTTTAGGTGGACGCCAGGAAAAAAAAATGGGGCTTGGGGTAAATGAACTAAAGCTACACACTGCTAGACTCATAGCTTCATTTGTTTAATTTTATTATCCCATTCTGCATGTTTTCCATTTATTCAAGTAGATTTTTGGGGGGATCTGGTAAGATGTTGGTGAGTTTTATATATATATATATATATATATATATTGTTTTATGCCTGACAGATGGGGAATGATAAGTACAAATTGGCAGCAACTTCAGAAGATGGAGTCAAAATGCCCAAAAGAGGGAAAAAGACCAAAAAGGACATGGACGAACTTAAGAAAGAAGTGGAACTGGTATGAAATTATATGCACTCAAACACACACACACACACACACACACATAATAACTGATTGAAGTGATTAAAGTGGTTGATTCGATCATATGAAGAAAAACTGAGAATAACGTATTATTACACTTATTATTACGTGATTATTACACTGTAAGCAATGTATAACATGTACAATTACACACAAGTTCTCCCAATGATACGGCTATAAACCAACGCGGGATATTTTGCAAAGGCAAATAAATTTACAACATTAAGTTTCTCAGACAAAGGCATCTACACAGCAAGGGAATACCACACCTAAGAGTATCTCTGCGTTTAGTCTTTTTAAAATTCTTTATATAAGTGATTAATTTACTATTCTTTAGAAAAATGCGCAGTCCTTTGCTACTTTAATCAACCACGCAATTGGCTGAGCAAACTCTGACAGTGTTTTAAGATGGAATTCATATTTATTTAAGCATATAATAAATATTTCATTAAACAAAAAAATCTTCTCAAGACCCATATTAACCTTGCTTTAAAAATCTAGTGTAGTCTGAAAGTGAGGTAACTTGAGATTTCCAATGTCTTTACTCTTCTGCAGGACGACCACAAGTTGACATTTGAAGAGCTTAATCGAAAATACGGCAGTGATCTGACCAAGGTGAGTAGAAGTTTAGTGACACTTTTGGGGAAAAATATTAATAATGCATTATTTTAGAAATACTCACATATTTCTATTTTGAATAATTTATGTGAAATAAATTATTACATTTTGTGGCGAATGTAACCTTTAGTTAAAAAGAGGAACTGGTAACTTGCCTAGTACTTTTTTAGTAGTTTCATTAATTTCATGATAGCAGTTACTTTCAACATTTGTTCCTAGTTTTGAATATAAAAAGTAATGGATCTGTAGCCACCTGCATGTCATATTATTATTTATGAGCATCTACAGTTTTCTACATGCCTTTAATTACTCCATTTTCATACCTCGTGGCAGGGTTTGTCCATTTTCCGAGCAAAGGAAATCTTAGCCCGTGACGGACCAAATGCCTTGACTCCACCTGTTACGACTCCAGAATGGGTCAAGTTCTGCAGACAACTCTTTGGTGGTTTCCAAACTCTGCTGTGGATTGGTGCCTTTCTTTGCTTCTTTGCATATTCAATCCAGGCTGCCTCTTCTGAAGAACCTGCAAATGACAATGTATGAGAAAAAAAAAATTGTCTTCATTTCTACATTGGCATAAATAGTTCATATATCAATAAACTTAATAGCATAATTTCAATCTGAGCTTATAGCCAGCATGCTACTGAGCAAGATACATAATATGAGGTTTCTCCAGGGGGGTTATCTTCCTAATAATTGTGCTGTAAGCTTTGGATAAAAGAATATGATTAATGACAACTTGCATAATTTTTTGCAGCTGTATCTGGGACTTGTGCTTGCTTTTGTTGTCACAATCAACGGATGCTTCTCATACTATCAAGAGGCTAAGAGCAACAGGATCATGGATTCTTTTAAGAACCTCGTTCCTCAGGTATAAAAACGTAAATACATTTTACCTCAAAAATAGCTTTCACAATGTACAAAGGATAGTTATGTTAATTTATTGTCATGTAGCAAGCCCTGGTTGTGCGTGATGGAGAGAAAAAGATCATCAATGCTGAGGAGGTAGTCGTTGGGGATCTTGTGGAGGTCAAAAGTGGAGACCGAATTCCAGCTGATATTCGTGTCGTCTCTGCACAAGGATGCAAGGTAAAAACTAAAGAATTTCATGGCAAAATAATAATATGCTTACTGCAGTAAATGAGTTCATGAAACATCCCTTCTTGCTTTGCTTTCCAGGTGGACAACTCTTCCCTCACTGGTGAATCTGAGCCCCAGAGTCGTACTCCTGACTTTTCAAGTGAAAACCCCTTGGAGACAAGAAACATTGCATTTTTTTCTACCAACTGTGTTGAAGGTATGACGTTAAAATAACTTTACAACAGGTGTGGACAAAATTAATGAATAAATTCTTTAAAAGTAACAATGCTTAAACATGACAATATTCAATAGGCACTGCCAGAGGTATCGTCATCAACACCGGTGACCGTACCGTCATGGGTCGTATCGCCAGTCTCGCCTCCAGCCTGGAAGGTGGACAGACACCAATTGCTAAAGAGATCGAGCATTTCATTCACATCATCACTGGTGTTGCTGTGTTCCTGGGCGTGACCTTCTTAATCCTTTCCCTGATCCTTGGCTACAATTGGTTGGAAGGGGTCATTTTCCTGATTGGAATCATTGTCGCTAATGTGCCTGAAGGTCTTCCTGCCACTGTAACTGTAAGTTGGAGTGATATGTTCACATATCATTTCACACACATTCCAATGGTTACTTACGTGTGTTTACTCGTGTAGGTGTGCCTAACCCTGACTGCCAAACGAATGGCAAAGAAGAATTGCCTGGTGAAGAATCTGGAAGCCGTGGAGACTCTTGGCTCGACCACCACCATCTGCTCTGACAAGACTGGAACTTTGACCCAGAACAGAATGACTGTCGCTCACATGTGGTTTGACAACCATATTCATATCGCAGACACCACAGAGAACCAGAGTGGAGCTTCCTTTGACAAGAGCTCTGCTACTTGGTCTGCTCTTGCACGTGTTGCTGGCTTGTGCAATCGTGCCGTCTTCCAAGCAAATCAGAGCCATCTCCCAATCCTTAAGGTGTGCTATATTAATATCTATATTTTGGAAGTACATTGAGACTGCATTTATAGGCTTGCAACTTTTAAAGTTTTAGCAATTAATATGCATTCTTTAGAGTGGCAGCTTTTTCTTATCAATAAAATATATTTTGCAGCGAGAAACAGCTGGTGATGCCTCAGAGTCTGCCCTGTTGAAATCTATTGAGCTGTGCTGTGGTTCAGTCACTGAAATGAGAGAGAAGTACACAAAGGTTGCTGAAATCCCTTTCAACTCCACCAACAAGTATCAGGTATTTTTGTTGATGTATTCTTTGGAGATTTGCAGATTTGACTGGTCATCCTAACAGTACCTCATGTGCCTTTTCTAGCTCTCAATCCACAAGAATCCCAATTCCTCAGAGTCTAAGCACCTGCTGGTGATGAAGGGTGCGCCTGAGAGAATCTTGGATCGATGCTCCTCCATTTTGATTGAAGGAAAACAGGTGCCTTTGGACGATGAAATGAAAGATTCCTTCCAAAATGCTTATTTAGAACTCGGAGGTCTTGGAGAAAGAGTGCTGGGTAAAGCCACCTTATGAAGTTCAACAGTAAAAAAAATCACCAAAGTTATGACTGCAGAAGTATATGAACACACAGAATGGTGAATTACAGCATGTTTGAATAATTCTGTGCTCTCTTTCACAGGCTTCTGCCACTTTTGCCTCCCTGATGACCAGTTTCCTGAAGGTTTTGCATTTGATTCTGAGGAAGTGAACTTCCCTACTGAGAACCTGTGTTTCGTTGGCCTCATGTCCATGATCGATCCTCCTCGTGCTGCTGTACCAGATGCTGTGGTCAAATGTCGGAGTGCTGGAATCAAGGTGTTGTCCTCATTTGAGATACACTGTTTGAATACGCTGTGAATATATTACATTGGATGACAACTCTGAATGTTCTATTACAGGTTATCATGGTTACTGGTGATCATCCAATTACAGCTAAAGCTATTGCAAAGGGTGTTGGTATCATCTCTGAAGGCAATGAGACTGTGGAAGACATTGCAGCTCGGCTGAAAATCCCTATCGAGGAGGTGAATCCAAGGTAAACTTACTTCAGCCCCTTGCAACAAATTTATTCCAAAATTAGGCAAACAAAAGTTTTGAATTTGCTCTAGATGTCTGCTAATACAAAGTGTGTCTCTAGAGATGCTAAGGCCTGTGTGGTCCATGGTGGAGAACTGAAGAATATGAGTGAAGAACAGCTGGATGAGATCCTCCAACATCATACAGAAATTGTGTTTGCCAGGACGTCTCCACAACAAAAGCTGATCATCGTGGAAGGTTGTCAGCGACAGGTACCGCTAGAGAGTTATCTATCCAATCTTAGTTGATACTAGATGATTTTACCCAGCAGGGACCATTTTAATGGATTTTTCCTCTTATCAGGGTGCCATTGTAGCCGTAACCGGTGATGGTGTCAATGATTCTCCTGCTCTGAAGAAGGCTGACATTGGTGTGGCTATGGGTATTGCTGGATCTGACGTATCCAAACAGGCTGCTGACATGATCCTTCTGGACGACAACTTTGCCTCAATTGTCACTGGAGTAGAAGAAGGTATGACATGTTAATGAGAACCTAATTGACTAAAGAATTATGAAGGTTACTTATTTTCCAAACATGTCTTCCACTTCAGGCCGTCTGATCTTTGACAACTTGAAGAAGTCCATTGCCTACACCCTGACGAGTAAGATCCCTGAGATGTCACCCTTCCTCTTTTTTGTCCTTGTGGGTATTCCTCTTCCTCTGGGCACCGTCACCATTCTCTGCATTGACCTGGGCACTGACATGGTAGGGATAAGATGTCATTTTAATAATCTAAATGTAGAGAACTGTTAAATATGCATGTATTCATTTTGACCTATTTATCCCCACAGGTTCCTGCTATCTCATTGGCCTACGAAACTGCTGAAAGCGACATCATGAAGAGACAACCCAGAAACGCTGAAACAGATAGGCTGGTGAATGAGAGGTTAATCAGTATGAGCTATGGTCAAATTGGTAAGAGCATGTCTATTTTGTACTGAGAGCCTGTGGTGTTCATTGCTGGGTGTTTCTTACATGTTTTCATGCTTAATTTTTAGGTATGATGCAAGCAGTTGGCGGGTTCTTTACCTACTTTGTGATTCTTGCTGAGAATGGATTTTTGCCCTGGGATCTGGTAGGAATTCGAATTGGCTGGGAAGACAGATTTCTTAATGACCTGGAAGACAGCTATGGCCAACAATGGGTAGGTGTCACAGCTCTACCAAATCTAACACACGTGAAACCAACATTTCTATAGAAATATCAATCTTTTAAATAACGCGCTTGTGTTTACCTGTCTGGTGTAGACCTATGAGCGCAGAAAGATTGTGGAGTACACATGCCACACAGCCTTCTTTACCAGTATTGTGATTGTGCAGTGGACTGACTTGCTCATCTGCAAGACCAGAAGGCTTTCCATCCTGCAGCAGGGAATGAAGTATGTACGCAATGGACCTGGCGTCAAACACGCCATAAAATATTGGCCTGATGTCTATCAGATTCAGCTATTTGTTTAGTTCCAGCTCATGGTTGCTCATTGTTCCTCTAAAAGCCCAGTTTGGCCAAATTATATTTATCATAATTATATTTATTTTTATTTCATAGGAACAAAGTCCTCATCTTTGGTCTGTTTGAGGAAACTGCTCTGGCCGCGTTCCTGTCCTACTGCCCAGGCATGGACATTGCTGTCAGGATGTATCCAATGAAGTAGGAGAAATTTGGAAGATTTTAATGAAACATTTTAATGTTTACATGACCTGTTAAGCATTGTTTTGTTTTTTTTATTAATTAACCCTGTTTTTGTTTTGTCATTTAGACCAATGTGGTGGTTCTGTGCCTTCCCATATTCACTGCTCATTTTCATCTATGATGAAGTTAGAAAATACCTCATAAGGCAGAGCCCAGGAGGTAAATGCACTTTCATTATACATCCAACATATCTCAACAAGCAGAAAGTTTAATTTTAAATGACAAATATGACTTCCATTTGCAAACACAGTTGTTTGTTGTATCTCATTCATTTTAGAGCTCAAGAATGAACTAATATCTGTGCTGTTGTGTTTCAGGCTGGGTGGAACAAGAAACATACTACTAAAAGAACACTTTCTATTGGGAACACGTGCAAAGAGATGTTGAATCATTCTGAAAATATCAAAATGAATGTCAATTTAAGTTAATAAATGTGTCAGCTTATATGAGCTGATTTTGTTTTTGTGTCTTATTTTTTATGAAACTATACATTTAAAACAAGGATCCAAGTTACAAAAGTACACGTAGTTGCATTTAGCAGCACTCCTGGCATCATTTGGCCCTGATCAGACAGAACACATTTTTTGCAGTGAGAGGCGCCTTTGTTTAAATTGTTTTCTATTGGCAGTGAGCGTTTTGCGTGCTGTTTATAGGCCCCGGGCTCCTCGCGTTTTTCTAGGAGTTCTCTGAGCGACTGAAGTCCATTGTCCAATTTAATGAATGGAGAGGCGGGCCTTCCGTTGTGGTGACAGTTACCTTGGATGCGTCTCCATAAGTTCCCTAGCTCCTGAGCTCGTGAATCAGTATATCGTGTACACAAATTCGGGCACTGGTAAGGACAGTAAAGAACGCTGGCTCACTACACATTGGGACACTGATGACTCTATTTCCGCGACGTGACAACGTCCTCTTTGTACAACATCATTACTGGTACTTATGAACAACAGCAGAGCTGATATCTTACTTTGCTTGTTACATATGTGCAACATTTCAGACGTAAATAAATTATGTTAGCTAGATTGTGTTCATTACCTGTCTAACGATGTATTTTAACCTGAAATATAATAAAATAATGCTTTCCTATTTTTAAAAACATATCGCATGTCGTTATCGGTCATCATGTGTAGTGCGTGTAAGTTTCGTGCTTCAGAACTTCCGTTAAGGGAACATGTTGAGCATCGATGCACCATGGGTTTTGCGGTGCATTGTGGGATTTTTTAGGGAGTGGACGTTTCACTGCACTGGAATGATTCTGCGATTGAGACATCCCTTAAAATGGCCGACTCCCTGAACAGTGCCCTACTGAACTAGGGAGCTGATTGAGACGCACCCCTTGATTAGACTTGTCAGGACAGATGATTCGGTTTTGCCTAGCAACATAAAAAAAAAACGCAGCGCACTGCTCTTTTAAAAAACGTCAACCAAAAAAGGCAGTGTGATGCGCCTCACGTTTTCAAACCTTTAAAACCCATTCTGTCTGATTGGGGCCTAAGAATATGTTTCAACAAAATCTTGAATGAACGCCAAGACAGGTGAAAGCAACATTTAAAATATGCATTTTCTATCACTTTTATACTATCAAATGACAAAAAGGAGCGGTGACCACAATTACATTTTATTTACAATGTAGTTTTTGCAATATTGGTCAACATCTATTCATTCATATCTACTGAATTGTATCACATTAAGCTTTGTATTTCAAAAAGCTCAGAAAGACACTTGAAGCATTATTATCATGTGGGATTTATGAATATAGCTGGTTTGGATTTATTACTAAATAAGGAATAATATCTGTGGTTAATATTAATTGAAACTTTCACAATTTATTCTACAGCATCAAGTACACACAGTCAGACCTCAGATATACATTTTAAAGCAGGTGTTTTCTTTAACAAGTTTCTATAATTATACAAACATGAGGACTTATTACTACAAAAAGTACACGTCAAATGACGCACAGGGATTTCCAGGAACGCCGAAAATAATTGGCTAATCACCAGTTGTGACGTGATTCATGAGGTCAATTCAAGTTCACAACGTACACTCTCACTTCCATATTTTACCAAAAGGTAATAGAACATGACTTCATAAGAATAGACCACAAAAGTCAACATTGCGAGGAAGTGGCTTTTGGCGGGCAAATGTTTAACGGCTTCCTGTTGACCTCCAGGGAGCGCTTACGGACACAGACTGTGATGAAGCGTTTTAACGGTCATCATAGCAAATCATGCAACGTTTTTTTGTTTTCATTAAAATAAAGCAGCTTTATAACACTATACTTTGTATTATAGTACCTTTGCATCAAATTACAAATATTTTTTAAAGTCCCCCTGAAATCAAAATTGAAGTATGACTATGTTAGCCTTAAGGTTAGGAATAAGCTGGTGTGTTCCAAAACAATGACAAAATTCACATTTAGGAGATATAAGCATTCAAAACTAAGTCGCTTCCGTTAAAATCGTTCACAGATTTTGATGACATCACCGCGGACTTGAGCTTCTCTTCTGTCCAATCAAATGCTCTCTAGAATCTGAAGCGTCCCGCCCCCTACACTATAAATAGACGCTGAAATCGGTCACTTGTTCACAGATTTACTATTTTTTTTACATTGTGAACGGTACTCCAGTAAAATTTTTCTGGAGGAGGACCCACCCACATTTTTTTTTTGCGTCTGACGCCCATGCATGACAACTATGAGAAACTCGTTTTTGCCGTTGGCACACATCTCTACACTAGAAAGTCATTTTTTCCCCCCAAATTTATTCGATTTCGTATGTGTGATGTAGATTAAAATACGCTGTTACAATCTCTACAGAATGTTTTAAAGACAACACAAACTTTATGCAGAGATTTATTTTTCACTTCAGCCTAATGGAACCGTCAACAAGGGACATGCCCCTTAATAAACTATTGCTCTATTGGGTAAACAATACAAGAAAAGCCTATGAACACCTGGCATAAAGCAGCATTTTTCAAATGTTTAACAAAGAAACTGGTTGGTTTCATAAAAAAACCATTAATGAAAACCATTTCATTAAGCTCACTATCATAAAAAAATGCTTTGTTTTGTGGGCTTCACATAAAAAGCAACTTTGATTATTGTTTTAAAAGGAAAGTTCACTCAAAAAAAAAAAAAAAGCAAATTCTGTCATCATTAGCTCACCCTCATGTTGTTTCAAACCTGTATGACTTGAAGGGTCCAAACAACGACTTTCACCGTATGGACATGAAATATATTTATTCGTGTTTCACGGAAGAAAAATAATACAGGATTAGAGTGACATGCGGGTGAATAAATAACTGGATGAACTATAACAAAAATAAAAAACTAATGTTGTAACCAGACAAACAATGAAACTGAATATGCAACAATTAATAGCTTTTGTCACCATTCCTTAAATGGCAAATTTATAACTAATTTATTAACTAAATACACATATTTAATTGTATATTACATATTTAGAGACGACCGGGCTGAATGGAAATTTACACAAGCAAAATTTGATTTTAAAATAATGGCAGAAGCTTCAACGACTTTATTATAATAATAGTAAGAGTCAGTTTCCAGGAGTTAATGTTTATTGTTGCATGTCGACACGAGAACTTCCTCAATTCTTTTTTTAATACCTTAAGCAACAGTTGTTAGGTTAGTGTTTCTCTGCAGTTGCTTTTTTCGAAGAAACAAACACAGGGGTAATGTAAGACATTTTTATACATTCAAATTGCAGTGCATCTCAAAATACAACATAAACGTATGCCTCTTAAAAACAACAAAGAGGAAGTCTATGCACTCTCTCCTCCGGTAGAAAGACACGTTTCCGTCCTTCAAACTGAGCTCCTCAATGTCAATGCAATCATTTGGGCACATTTCATGTGATTTGGGCACATGAAATGCCAGAGAAAGTGTCCTACTGTAGGCTCCAATCATCTAACATTCGAAACACTATGCATGATAATATGAAAGCAGAAATTTTGACGATATTATGAACAAAAAGAAAAATATTTTACAATTTACATAATTGTAAATAAAATAATAGATACAACAGAGTGATAAAGAAAGGTTTGCATAAAGCAGTGATCATATACAATATAAGAATATATTAAACAAACTATGATATCACGAGTGAACTATGAATGAATCAAGACCACACCCTAACACTCAGAAAAAGTCCCGGCGGTGTGGGAGTTTCCTCACTTGGCTCAAAGGCTGAGGCCTTGCAATGGGAAAATGTATCATCATTCTAGAGTCATGACTTTGAATGTTCTTAAAATTCCAAACCGACCTAGACACAAACTTCAACTGAAAACTTAAAAATATAAAAGAAAAAAGTAGCATTTGGTTTATTTTATAATAGCAAAAGGCACAACAAATGACCTAAAATGACATTGTCCTGTTTTCCTTTGAATCCTAATACATATGGATTTTGTTTCAAAAACTGAATGTCTTAAAAAATGCTCTCAAACCCTCGCAACAAAACGGGTTCAGAATTCATTTGAATTGCATTCAGGGCTCAACAGTACAGATCAGAAAGAATGCATTCAAAACAACGAAGGTTTTGCATTGTATGCCATCATTTTTCAGCAAAAGACTAGCTTTTATTTCTCAGTATCAGAGCTGTTTTTGACATCTACATTTAATTAAGTCACAGTCTATTTACACTGAGTGCAAACACGAAAGATATTTCTACTAACTCTGTCCACCACTGCTCAACTTGCCTTCAGTACAAACAGTGTATTACTACTATTTACACTTTGTATGATTCCCATTACTGTTACTAGGTGCTATTTATTGCTATTTGTACTTGTTACAAACAGTATATACACCTATTTACACTCAGTGTTAATAGAATCTACCCTTTATTTTACATATACACCCTGTCTATACTGGACACGTCACATCAAAAGCACAAAAAAAACAACATTATAATCAATGAATGATACTGTCCACACTGGGTGCAAATGGATTTGAACCAGGGCCATCACAAGGGACCCAGCATGAGTTAAAGTAAGCAGGGCCGCCCTCGCCATTTGGTCCATTCGCAATCGCCTTCCCGCTAGGGAGTCGGTTCGCCTTTGCGATCGCCGTGAGACCGAGTGCGGTCGATCAGTTGCACTGCCCTAAAGGCTTCAAGTGAAATCAAAGAGCAAACTGGTATAACGCTATTTAAAGAGTTTGACGCTGAGTTTGTTTCAGGAGTTCGCTCTGGCTGCTACGCACCTTTGAACTACCATTGGTTTGTGGCGATTATGTACTAAGTAGGTTTGGCTCTGAGACGTGGAAATCTTCTTTTCAGTCCGTCAAGGTCAGACGTCCGCGAGTAAAAACATGAACACGCTAGAGAGTTGCTCTACAGTACAAATTGACCTTGTAATTCTACTTTCGGGTGTGTTCACACTTGGCATGTTTGGTTGGATCAAAACGAACCCTGGTGCGATTGCTCTGTAGTGTGAACGCTGCCATCTCAACTATGGTGCACACTAAACAAGTAGAACGAGTCCGTTGAAAAGATGGGAATCGGTCCGCTTCCAAACAAACTCTGGTGCGGTTCGAAATAGATGCTATTTACACCAAATGTAAATAGCAACTAGATTATATTTGCACTCAGTTAAAATAGCATATTCTCTTAGCGATAATTGCTATTTACTAAGTGAAAATAGAATGTAAAAGTAGTTATTTGCAATATGTGTAAATAGTAATTAGATGCTATTTATACTTTATTTTGACAGATACATACTATTTACACCTCAGTATTGTTGTACATAAAA
Organism: Rhinogobio ventralis; assembly: GCA_039654625.1. Taxonomy (NCBI): domain Eukaryota; kingdom Metazoa; phylum Chordata; class Actinopteri; order Cypriniformes; family Gobionidae; genus Rhinogobio; species Rhinogobio ventralis. The sequence goes on from CM077195.1 coordinate 2,448,296, forward strand.
AAGGAAAGTAGTGTAAATTATTATATTTATTAAAATTATTTAATGGGACAATAAAAGCCCTCCCTACACTTCATTAGGCTCTTTATTTCCATTTTTAGAACATTTTCTTAATTTTTATTGAAAGTAAATGCGATGTGATATGTGATGGGAAAAGGGAGAAGAGCGAGCTCTGCAAAACGCATCAAAACCTAGATCTTTAAGTCTTACGCTTTACTGACTACACCACTGAAGAGTGAACTAGTGGAGACTAGCGGAGCTAGTGCAAATAGCACTTGTCAACAAGGCACGCTATTTGCACTTGGTGTAAATAGACACTCCGTTTAAATAAACGTGACTTGACTAAAGTGCTGACTTGCAGAGCTGGTGCAAACAAATCCACATCGCTATGATCAGAACTGCTGTCTTCTCATTTTTGTTCATTTTATTATAGAGAGGAAAGCGCACAGCACAAACGTCGCTCTTTTAGCAGTGAGGGTGACGTCAGGATGTATATCACCGCTTGCGTATTTCAAACTTCTTTTTATCCCAAAGTGAAAAACGAAAACGAACTTTGCTGTGAGTATATCGGAGCCTTATGGCCCTGATCTAGATCATGCACTTTTGCACAAATCTATGTTGACAACCTCAAGCTATTGCAATGTCTTGCTTCAATGGAAATGCCCAATGTAGACAAGGTGTAAGTGTAAATACAAGCTGCATTTCTTTATCCAACATCCAGGGAAAAAAACTATATAAATAAACGCATATTTACATATAGCTACAAAAAGTTCCATGCAAGTTGTGAATTTGTCAATATAATTGAGAATTAAATATCATGTCACCTATGTTGATCTTTGGCTGTCCACTGGCAGAAAATATCAGACACACAACCAATTCAGATTTGATTAGTTATCCAATATGTAGCATGGTGTGATGGAAAAGCACCTCCCTACCGCATCCCTTTGACTGCCGCTCTCAGATCAGACATAGATGAGCGCGCCGCTTCTCTTCACCACTGCATTTAAATCCAAACCATTCCTTATCCTCCAGTGGACACTATGCAAGAAGGCTTGCTTCTGGAAATCACTTCTATGTCAAGGATTTGTCAAAATGGACTACATCCTCACTAAAGCAACACATGTAGATAACACAGAAATGCTGAAAGTGGCACAAACAACACACAGATCCAAATGATTTGCAAATAACAGCGTGGACAATCCAGTCAAAAGATCAGATTTGGAAAAATAAAAAATCCTTGCAGTGTGAACACATTGTAGCAATTCAACTGAGGGTTGATTTATGAATACATGAAAAAATCAAAATTATATAAAAAAACGTTCTGCTCATCAAAGATTTTCCTTTGCAAGTAGACAAGATGAAACATCCACATTCTGTTGTTTTGGAATGGTTTCTCCACCAAACTCTGCTGTCACAAAAGCAAAGATGTTAATTTCTAGAAAGTAAAATAAGCGAGAAGAATTTGTGTTTAGAGCAGCAGAAACAGGAACAATGTGCAGAATAACAAAGAGCTAGATTTTGATCTTGATCAAATTACTTGCTCTGAAATGAAACACGACACAGCATGAACATGCAATGGACGCTCAACTTTGATTATGAATAAGAGCCGTTTCGGTCTAGATGTGCAATTAGCTTACCTATCATGGCTGTACTGGATTGCTATTTTCTCCATCAACGTTTGTCTCGTCTGTAGTCTGAGATGGAATGACTATGAAATCACAACAATAAACAAAACAAGAGTCAAGGACAGATAATAACTAAGAGTGTCAAAAAACACATTATATTTCAGAGAATGCAGAGTAAAGTACAAAACATCGCTGTGCTTGTGTCAAAATAAAGCCAGTTTTCCAGTGTCTTTATCATATTATTCACTTTTAGAGAACATGCCGTAGAATTGCACTTGACAAAGACAACAATCCACTGTAAATATAACTTAAGTTAAATTGTGATGTCTACCAAAGGACTACTGATGATTAATGATTTGTCTATTTGAAACTTTATCAACTTACCTGACTTGTCTTTATCTTCTGTCATCTTGGCGCCTTGATAATTAACCAAATAATAAATAAATCAGCCATACAGTTAAATACAACTCTTATTCTATAGTATGTTGGCAGAGGGCTCGACATTAAGCCTGTTCATGTGCTTGTCCTTCGGACAAGTAAATCTGTCTTTTTTTTTGTGTGTATATAATTTATTCCGAAGCAATATTCTCATCAGCTTTGACATATTTAAATCTGCATATTTTTACCTTTTATAAAGGGCATTTTTTCCCTAATCTTATTAAATATAGGCTGTGCTTCAGCTTTCATTTTATATTCTTAAATTTGATCAATAAATTAAATTGGTAACAGCCCTATAGTGTCTTATTCTAATCAAATTAAATAATTTACACTGAAAAATTACAACTGCATTAAATAATGTTATGAGATTGTTTTACATATTTTTTGAATATACAAATAAGAAATGTTGGAAAGAATGTTTAAACTGCCAGTAGGTGGCGCAGGTGACCGTCTTAATGAATGAATCATTGAGTCGATTCGTTGAAACGGCTGATTTATTCAAGAATGAGCGACGCTGAATCTGAAATCACCCCCTATACCCCTTCAAATAGGGCATTATTTGAGGGGACAGCCATTTGTAGTGGTGTCTAAAACCATAGTGGACGTTATTGAGTGCACTCATTCAATCCCACAATGCACCGCAATAACGAGTTTACAGCTGATGTACACAACGGCTGTCCGACTTCACGCACTTGTTTTCATTCACTCTTTCAAGTGAACTACATTAGTGGACTAACGTAGGGAATAGGGGCCGATTTCGGATCGTTTACGAACAGGTCACTGAATCTTTGATTCAACCGATTCGTTCAAAACGCTGAATCATTCAGTAACTGTTGCTGTGAGATGCGTTATGGTTCTGCTGTGATCTTTATTTGGAACTATTTTCGCTGCTGAAATAGAACAAAAAGTGTCAATATTGCATCTCAAATGTAAGTGGCTTAATGTTAATTAATTGTTTATGGAACTAGCATATGAAATCAGTGTCACGTTTTCAATCGTGATGGTATTTAGGAAAACGGCTGTGCTCATTTGTTTCGATTTCTCTTTGAGAGGCTGCGTGAGCGTCAACGGAGCAAAATTGTTACCGTCAGTTCATTACACATTACATTATATATTATTATCCACTACCGATCGGCACTTGCAAGAATCATTCTTGCATTTTGGTGATTCCCTAGTTATTTTTTGTTATTGAGGTTTTAATCCGGATACTTGCCCCTTCAAAAAATCCACTTGTCCCGGACAAGCAGACAAGCGTTAAATGTCGAGCCCTGGCAGTCATAAAAAGTTGGGAGCGAACTGGTGCCACAATCATTATCTAAGGCCGTGTCCACACGAGCACGGGTATTTTCAAAACAGCAGCCTTTTCCTGTCCGGGTGAAGATTTTTAGAAACTCTGGTTGCAGTGTGGTCGTGTGGACAGTGAAACCGGTGATTTTGGCTTGTTACGTCAGAACCGGAACCGGCAATAACATTTTTTCCAGGCTTCTGATTGGCCAACATGGCCAACATGCTCTTGACAGCGCTTCATAGCGTGTTTTGTGTTTTCATGTGGACCAATTTAGGGGAAAACTCACGTACACTAAAAATACCCGTGTCCGTGTGGACTAGGCCTAATTTAAACCACCTGCATGTACCAGATACTGCTTAGTTAGTAACGATTTAGAAAAAGAATAATTGTATTAAAAACAATGTCAGAACAAACCATAATCACATTAGCTTTGCTGACAACATACTGTAGATATTTTTTTTAAATATTTGTATTAAGAGATGGCAGTTTATTACATCTTACCGCTATTTGCCGGAGTATATTGTCCTTCAGTACCATTTGTGAGAAATGAAAGAAAGAAGATCCATGAGATTCATAAACAATGAAACAAGAGACAACTAATATTAAACCATATATATAAAATAAATACAATAAATTATTGGCCTAAATTCCTACTCATAATTAAATGCATGCATACAACTATGAAAAGCTAAATTCCCATTTCAAGTAAGATCGGCATAGGGCTTTATTTCAAGTCCTCTGTCCCTCACTGCACCCTGTATATGATACTATGATCCATTTTTCCATATGTATTGCTGACTAACAGTTTTCTGATAGTTAAGAGTGTATTATATTCCTTGAATACCATCAGACTGCTTTACACGCTCAGTGTAAAATCAGATTAGCAATTAATGATCTAATGGGCTTGTTTCGTTCATTTTATATCACTAGTATAAGCTTATAAACTCAACAGATACATTTAAAACGCTCAACTTGAATAAACCTAAATAACATGAATGATTTCCTTTTAGGCTTTGTAAAGAAATCCTTCACAGGGCAGAATTATATTAATAATATGCAAAATATAAAAAGCCTATTACTAATTTATTTATCAAAATTACAAATAATCCATCAAGGAAACAATGAGCTGGGCCATCACTAGAGGGGAGAAAGGTGCTGACTGCTGATGAAATTAAATGTCCATCAAATTATATCAAGTATTCTTATAGTATAGTAAGCTTTCCTGTAGCTCAACCAATAGAGCATGGTGCTAGCAACGCCAAGGTCATGGGTTTGATTCCCAGGGAAAGCAAGAACTGACAAAATGTAAAATGTGTATCTTGAATGCAATGTAAGTCGCTTTGGATAAAAGCGTCTGCCAAATGCATAAATGTAGTACGTTGCTATGGCATCGTTTTTTTTTTTTAGAATAAAATCACTCGAACAAACATAAACTCACCTTTGATGCATGGAAAGATGCCACCAACACACCCTAGTGCAAAAAACAATATGTAATTACAAATCAATTATCAGACTAAAAATAAAAGTGTTTCCTAAGAAAGCGTTTGGTAAAACAGGGATAAAATAGACACACACTTGCTCTTCTATGCAATTTCCTGCATTAACACCACTATTAGTGCAAAAAGCTATACTTAATTCTTTCAAAATAAACTTAAAATGATCTCTTAAAGGTGCACTATGTAACTTTTCCGTCCGCTAGAGGTCGCCTATTCAAAACAAAGGCGTAGTTTGATGACGCCAAGTTTGAGCGCAGAATCTTGGGACATGTGGTCTTTACCTCACAGCCGGTGGAAAACAATCGGGATAGGACTCGGGCAGAAATCATGTTCATGGATGTGATTATTAACGGTACTGTAGTATGAAGCAGAGCAGAGCAGAGTGTTGTGGGCGCTGATCAAGGCCGCTGGAGCGATCGCGCAACACACGCCTCGCGAGCTGCGGAGCTTTTATTATGCCACAGTCGCCGGTGCCATTTCCGCTTTTCCGGTCATGAGTATGAGGTAACGCAGCTCTGTTTATCATATTAGATGCATTTGAGTGTGTTGAAATTTATGTTATGACGTTACTCTGTGCGCTCGCTCGGCAGCTGCTATGACAATTTTCTCACGATTTACAAATAGTTGGAAACATTTGGGATATTGTAAGTACTCAATTAAACCACAATATATAACACTGGCCTAGTGTTTTTTGGATATTTTACTGCAAAAATCTTACATAGTGCACCTTTAAGCTTAACTTTTTAAAATAATCCTAGCATAAAGAAATACACTTCTGTGTGGCGGTTGGAGAACATACCAGGAAACAGGAAACCTACCTTTAAATTTTTCGTTGCAGTGATACAGGACAATGCCGCCAATGATGAAGACGAGTAAGGTAACAATGACAATAATCGATATCACCCCAGGTCCGACTGCGCCGTTTGATTTATCTGAAGAAACAGAACATTAGCTTCAATCGCTGAATGAAAGATGTTACAGTACGGTCATAAAGGCTACAGTTGGCACATTACAAAACACACTAACATGACCTAAACTTACATAAAATCCATAATGTTTGTAACAGTGTCTATCCAGTGTGTGATCAAAAGGTGTGATGAAGATATGACAGAACCATGAGGTTTTCTGACAGAGTAGGGCTGGGCATTAGCACAAATTTCACAATTCGATTTTATTTCGATTCACAAGCCTGAGATCCGCTTAAAATTCGATTTTGATATCAATTAATTAATTCGGTTCATATCACGGTTTTGGAGCCACGGTTCGGTTCGGTTCTGTTTGCTGTGGGGCAGGGTTCATGGCAGGGCACCAGCAATAATAACACTAGACTCACTTTTAACATAACAACAAAAACAATAATTTAACTTTATAACTTGGCTTCATGTTTTCTTTAGAGTAGTTAGCATACCCGAGTAAACTAAAATGAAATAAATGCCCCCACTGTAGACTAAACTGGTTTATCTACTCATTTTACCATACATTTAAAATGTTCAATTAAGGTTTCTTCTAAGTTCTTCAAAAACACCATCATGTCCACATTCTACGGTGAGAAGCTTGCTCTCTGTGCTGTAACAATGTCCCCTATATATATATATATATATATATATTCCACAGAAATTGATGACACACACACACACACACACACACACACACACACACACACACACAAGTAATGTCCCACTTTAGCCTGCTTAACAAACACATAAACTGTATGAATATGGAGCCTGCAGCTACAGTCCCGCACAGAGAGTCCCGCATTCTCAGACCCCTCGTTTTTCGAGACAGCGCTTCCTATCAAATTGGATCGGATAAACATCTTTGCAGTGTGAAGGACTTGAGCCGAAACGTGAGCATTGTAAATTTTATTTAGCGAATCATACTCATTTGATTTCTTTTTTAATCAAACCACGTTATAGCTCATCGATACACCAACATATGAATAGTTCATTTAATATTTGTAAAGATAACCCTAACCCTAACAAAATGTGAGCCGTTAATGTATGTTTTTTCCTGAAAATATTTTGATAGCTTAGCTAACGTTAGCCTTTAACCTAGGACTTTTTGTAGACAAGCCATTGTAAAATTTGATCAAAATTAGTTAAGGTAGACCAATTAAATACATTAAGTGTGTTAATATCAAAGAATGTCATCATTAATTATTTAATCAGATTTACAGTTTGACCTTTTTTTTAATTACCGGGCCTAAAACTATAAATTGAATTAATTAATGCCAGATGGAGTAAATATTTTACTTTATATAATTTATGTAGCCTACTTAAATTAGTACTTATAAAACTTAAGTATTAAAATAAATCAATATTAATTTAACTGTGATACGAAGTTGTTGCCAGCCATTTACAACTCATACAATTGCCTAATAATCAAATTTACTATGCCTTCACTATGTATTAACCTGTGAGCTAGAATGTGTCATTTGGCCTTTTGATTGGGTTTTTTGTTTTAATTTTTTTAGATGGATATAACAATCATTGTCAATTGACAATTGATTATCCAATATGCTCTTAGCTATATTTTTAATGGTTATGCCAATTATTCATTGATGGCTTGTGTATATATAAAACAACGCTTTTTGTTTGCCCCACAGGATGTTCTCAATGGAAAACCATCAAAGTGGTTCCCCCTAAAGCCACGATGTCAGGTGCCAGTCTACATGGACAGTGATCAGCAGCTAGCCATTCTTTCTGAATACCCAAGTCAAAAACTCAACTGAACTTCACAGATGAAGTGGAGTTCATTTGTAGTTTTCTTTTTCCTGAGGTAGGCCCAAACATGTTTGTCAATTGGATTGTTTCTGTTATTGCCATATATGCAATGTTTTATACACTCACCTAAAGGATTATTAGGAACACCATACTAATACTGTGTTTGACCCCCTTTCGCCTTCAGAACTGCCTTAATTCTACGTGGCATTGATTCAACAAGGTGCTGAAAGCATTCTTTAGAAATGTTGGCCCATATTGATAGGATAGCATCTTGCAGTTGATGGAGATTTGTGGGATGCACATCCAGGGCACAAAGCTCCCGTTCCACCACATCCCAAAGATGCTCTATTGGGTTGAGATCTGGTGACTGTGGGGGCCATTTTAGTACAGTGAACTCATTGTCATGTTCAAGAAACCAATTTGAAATGATTCGAGCTTTGTGACATGGTGCATTATCCTGCTGGAAGTAGCCATCAGAGGATGGGTACATGGTGGTCATAAAGGGATGGACATGGTCAGAAACAATGCTCAGGTAGGCCGTGGCATTTAAACGATGCCCAATTGGCACTAAGGGGCCTAAAGTGTGCCAAGAAAACATCCCCCACACCATTACACCACCACCACCAGCCTGCACAGTGGTAACAAGGCATGATGGATCCATGTTCTCATTCTGTTTACGCCAAATTCTGACTCTACCATCTGAATGTCTCAACAGAAATCGAGACTCATCAGACCAGGCAACATTTTTCCAGTCTTCAACTGTCCAATTTTGGTGAGCTCGTGCAAATTGTAGCCTCTTTTTCCTATTTGTAGTGGAGATGAGTGGTACCCGGTGGGGTCTTCTGCTGTTGTAGCCCATCCGCCTCAAGGTTGTGCGTGTTGTGGCTTCACAAATGCTTTGCTGCATACCTCGGTTGTAACGAGTGGTTATTTCAGTCAAAGTTGCTCTTCTATCAGCTTGAATCCGTCGGCCCATTCTCCTCTGACCTCTAGCATCAACAAGGCATTTTGGCCCACAGGACTGCCGCATACTGGATGTTTTTCCCTTTTCACACCATTCTTTGTAAACTCTAGAAATGGTTGTGCGTGAAAATCCCAGTAACTGAGCAGATTGTGAAATACTCAGACCGGCCCGCCTGGCACCAACAACCATGCCACGCTCAAAATTGCTTAAATCACCTTTCTTTCCCATTCTGACATTCAGTTTGGAGTTCAGGAGATTGTCTTGACCAGGACCACACCCCTAAATGCATTGAAGCAACTGCCATGTGATTGGTTGATTAGATAATTGCATTAATGAGAAATTGAACAGGTGTTCCTAATAATCCTTTAGGTGAGTGTATGTTAATTAATCTCTTTATTTATACGGACAGGCCATCATTCATGTTGTCAAGCCGTCATCACGTACAGAACACAATTCCTCAGAAAATCCGATCTGCCTGTTTACATGAGTCGCATTCGCACACATCTGATTTATTTCCACATATGAATGCGGCCTGAAACCGATCTCGAAATATCCGAATGCATGCGTTTTTTTCCTGTTTGCACAGTCAGAGAACACATCCGATCTGTGTCACATATAGGGATGTAACGATTCAGTCAGTTGAAAATCGATACAAATGTGTGACAATTCAAGTCGGTTGAGATGTTAAACGAATCGCGATACACGTTTTAAACAACAGGGGCGCTGAAACCATATACTGTGACCTCGCTTTACAGGCACGATAGCAACGAGCAAGTTGTAGCTAGCGTTACGGACTGTACGTGCACACTGGCGTGAAGAAGAGTGAAATCAGTGAGTTGTTTTCCGTTCATTCATATGGAAGTTGAGCACGAGCGCACCCGTGTGCACGCGCCATCAATCAGAAGCATGGCGACGGCAAGCGTGTAGTTGACGTTGACTCATTCAAATCGGAGGTGTGGCGGCATTTTGACTTTCCGACGACTAATAATCACCACAGTGAGAGGCTCCAGTCACCTCCGTCTGCATGTAAAAGATAATAGGCCTAACCACACTGACCGGCGGATTTGCAGCCCCACTCGCAGCGTCGAGGGCGATTGCCATGGAGATCACAAGGTGCATCAGTGTTTTCAAGATAGTAAATGAATTCCAGGCCCTTCCTCATCAAGAGAAAGACCAGCGCGAGGATTTCCACAGACTGAAGGAGAACGCTGTGCTGTTGCAGAACCAGGTGTTGTATTTATTTTACTCTCTTTCTCTAAATGTGTACATGGATTGTTTTCAGTAATTCGTTGATTATTATGGCATATTTATCTAAATGTGTTCTGTTTTTTTAACTCTTGCAAGTGTAATGATACAAATTATAATTAAAATCTTGCCTTTATAACAATGTGAAACCCCTGTCACTATTGTACTTAAATTTAACCTTTTTATTTCTGCTATTCCTCAGTGCAGGATGAGGGTGAAGAAGCTGAAACACCATTGGAAGATCTCCTTGAAGGGACTTTCAATTGAGTTATTATTTGACATAAATTATATATTAAAATTGTACAAAGAAATATGCGGAATTTTGTCTGAGAAATAAAAGGACACTTTCATTTTAAATCATGAGAAAATCGTATCGTGAAATTAGTATCAAGAATCGTATCGCATCTTGAGTTGAGTGAATCGTTACATCCCTAGTCACATATGAGCAAAAAAATCGGAATTGGGTCACGTTTCACTGACAGTGTAAACGAGGCTTCAGTGTTGCTTCAAGCACATCATTCTGCACACGGGATGCGCAGTTAAAGTTGTGAATTAATAAAAATGTAACTGGTTGTGTATGGTGTGTGGTAAAATGGTGAGGTGTGTGGTAAAAACCACCAAACATGAAAACAAATAATATTTTCCATTGATATCATCCTTACGTGTATGACAGCAGCTGAGGGCTTTACAATTCAAGGTAAGATAAGAGATATTACCTCAGGTTTACCTGAAAATGATTTGCATCTACCACAACTTCTTTTTGTGTAATGTTAGTGAAATGTACTTTCAAATAATTTGCTTATATATTTTATTATCTAATTCTAATGCAACAACATTCAGATATTTTTAAGCATGACGTGGGTGTCCAAATACTTGTGAATGTGAATACAACATCTGAACATCTCAGCACCACCTAAACATAAAAATGAATCTGACCTCTATAGTAGGTCATGTTGAAGTAAATCGCAGTCTCACCGTAAAACAGATCTCCCTCATAGACCGGATCACTGGTCTCTTTACTTGCGCCGTTATCGAGTGTGCAGGTGTAGAAGTTTTCTGGATGTCCATTTTTTTTAACTGTGATGGACTCTCCTTTGATGATTGGTGAACCCGTCAGTATATGTCCAGTAGAATTCTTCCAGATGATTGGTTCACTGTACTGACATCTTAAATACACAACATCAGGGCCAGCAGTCTTCTCTATCATTATCACAGGTTTGGGGACCCGCTCTGTGAAAGAAACAATGAGGACGTTCAGTCCACAGAGGAAACAAAGTACAATTATAAACTACTACACTAGCCTTGGGAAAAGTGTTACGTGTTTTTTTTTTATACAAACTATAACTTGTCACAGTTATGTTCAGTTTGTTTTAGTTTTGTTCATGGACTTTCCGTTTGTTTTCATTTGTCACGTTTCTTTGTTCAGTTTCCATGGTTACCATCATTATGAGTTTATTTAGTTCAGCTGTGTCTGTTTAAGTGGTTCCTTCTCCTGCACTCCTTGTCCGGTCACCGTTATGTTAGTTGTGTTGTGCTATTACCTGTCTGCCTACTTTGAGTATACGTTATATTAAAGGGCACCTATTATGCCCCTTTTTACAAGATGTGATATAAGTCTCAGGTGTCCCCAGAGTGTGTCTGTGAAGTTTCAGATCAAAATTCCTGACAGATCATTTAATATACCATTTTTAAAATGCCAATTTTTGGGTTTGAGAAAAATGAGCTGTTTTGTGTGTGTCTCCTTTAAATGCAAATGAGCTGCTGCTCCCCACCGCAGAGGGCGGAGCCTTCACAGCTCGTGAACACGCCAATGAAAACTGAAACATGTTACATCTGTTTGGCTTTGATTATCATCTATATCACGGACACGCTCACGTGACATTGCAGTTCTTCATTATCATCTGCATGCGTTTTAAAGCCATATCACTCTCAACCTTACAGTCTATGCTCTCAACTTGAGCACACACACCGGACGCATGCGCACAGAGAGCTGGATGTCAGTGCGTCTGTGAGTAGGCTATTTAACTAGACTAGTTCTCTTTCATGTGTTATTGCGATTAAACTGTCAAATGCACACAAGGTTATGTCAGAAACACACAAAATTCACATGAAAACAGTTGTTTATGTCTGTGCACGTATGCAGCGAGTACAGAAATCCTGTGTGTGTATTAGATCTGTGTACTAAAGTGAAAGCAGTGTAATATACAGTACCTGCTGCTATATCTGCTGTTAATATGATTCAAACAACAAAAGATAAACAGAAAATCACTCACTGCTCTTGACTGAATAACTTTAGTAGCTTTATTCAGAACACACTTCTTGCTTGAATGCTGCTGATAATGCTCTGGCGAGGAGATAAAAATGGCGGACTGTGTACAGAGCTCTCTGGGGGCGGGGTCTATGCTAATACAGCAGTGTCCATCAACACTTGTGGGCGGGGCCTGTGAAATGTGACGTCACTTTGCCAGGAGCTTGTTCTGAGACACTGCTTATGATTTATGGGGATTAAAAAAGAGGAGTGGGTGGATTTTTACCATTATAGGGTGGTTGTGTACACACATTAATGTTCAAACACCATGTAAAAGTGAATTTTGCATAATAGGTGCCCTTTAAAGTACGTTTGAGAACTGTATTTACCTGTCTTCGCCTTCCTGCCTGCACACACCCGTGACAGTACTATTGTACTAAATTGTTCATTTGGATGTTTACCATGGTAGTAGTACTTTAAAAGTATGGTAAATATCATGGTGCATGAATATCAGTATCATTGTATTATCACAAAGTACAAAGATATAGAAATCAGATACCATGATTTGTAGAGGACGGTGCTAAAATTCTAGATATTTCTATAATCTCTAAGTATAGTTATGGTAATCATTCAGTGCACCGTGTTACTAGTCATATATCATGGTATTTCTCCCAAAAAACATCACAGAATACCACGGCACTGCCACACATACGTCAGCGTAATAATTATTGTTACATTTCAATTCAATTTAGCCTTTATACACATAAAAATAAATACTGATAAAACTATGAAACAATGCAATTAAAAAAAGCTTTATAATATGATGATGATAAAATTAGACTTTTAAAGTATTTCAATAATCAATATTCACTCACCCTTAACAGTCAAGGTGAATCTCTGTTCCTGCTCTTTACTGTTGATGTCAATGGTATAAACTCCAATATGGTTTAAATTTAATTTAGTTATAGTGATCTGTCCAGTCTTATCATCAAGAGTTGTGATGTCTTTGAATCTCGGATTCGGGATGTTAAGACCGTCTTCATCCCATTCAATCGCCTTGACAACAACACCACTACTGTTTCTGTGTTTCCAGATGATGCTGGTGACAGAAGGAGGAAGAGGTTTGTCTGGACGAAAAGAAACTTGATCACCCGCTGCTTTCATCACCTCTTCACCTGATGAATAAAATATGAGAGAGTGTGTTAGTCAACATTCAACAAGCATTTTTTTTTTTTTTTAATGCCAGTCCCATTACAAACAATGAACATGACAATTGACATTTCCAAAATATGGTATAAACAAATATAAACTACAACAAGTATAAATAGACAATATGCAGGTTTTCCTTTAGCCCATTTATGTTTATGTATATGGTATTATTTCCCCATAATCAAACAAAGATTATTTTAACAATAAAGGCCACATTTGGTGGTAATCTTTTTCTGTTAAAATAAAATATATATTTTTCAGAAAAACAAACTACAGTGGAAGTCAATACAAAACAAATGCAGTTAAAAAAATAAGTGGACAATATTTTCTTTCTCAGTCCCACGGAAATCTCACCTTATTTGTTATGCAATATTTTTATGCATATTTCCACTCGAATTTAGATTGCCAATATGTTTGAGAAGATATTGGGCTGTATTCTGTTAGTAACTTCCTAATAAAGTAATTATTCCCTCTGTTTAGTTTACGGTTCAATTCTTACTATTAACTAGTTGCTTATTAGCATACATATTACTAGGATATTGGCTGTGCTAATAAACAGCACATATTAATGCCTTATTCTGACCATGTTCTACATCCCTTAATACCTAAACTTAACAACAACCTTACTAACTATTAATAAGCAGTAGTTAATAGTGAGAATTGGACCCTAAACTGAAGTGTGACCATTACATCTCCTATCAGTACTAATAGGACACCGTCTCCTTATTCACATTTCCTAAACACATATTTTGAAATGGATGGTAAAGCATGGGACACTATACAATATTCTTCTTTAGGGATTATTGGAATATTATACATTTGAAGAAACTCTACGTAGGTGGTGCTCATTTTCATTAAACAACTGTTTAACAAATATCATACAGCCCATTTAAAGCAAAAATAAAACAAAGTTTTATGTCTAAATGTTATATGCTAGTTATTCCACATTTGCCTGAAGAAAGACATTTAATTAAATTACTTCATCTAACTGGAATCTAAATAATTTCAAAGTTGGATTTGAAAGTAAAGCAACCCCACCCATTTTTCTTTCTATAGTCTCAGTCATTAATATGGCGAGTTTCCGGCGAACACGTCAAGGCAACACGAAAAGTACCTAAAGGTAGCATAATGTACTGTTTTTGGACATAGTATGCTATCGAGATATGTATGGAATACATGTAAAGAACACAATATATAAATATGATTATTATGTGATATATTGAGGTAGCCATATACACGCGTTCGGTATGGCCGTAACCCTTGACCTGTAGCTAATAACGTGAACAAAACAAGGCCACTGTCGTGAATATAAGTATCTAAAATACACCGCTATCAGTTGGTATTTGTATTTGTGAATGAACCTACAATATTATATTATATTTTAAAACAAAACGGCTTGAAGTAGCCAAGTAGCTATCGTTGCTAGCGGACCGCGTACCTGAAGCGGCTCCTGAGGCGATGATGAACACAACGGTGAGTACGGCCGTCGAGTATCTTAGAAGAAACATCTTCACACAAAGTGCACTTTCATGTGATTTTCTTATAGTTTACTCAGAAGGTATGCGGGATCACACCCGAGACGCCATGAAAGGGCTGAGCCTGTAGAGAGGAAGTCCAGACAAGACCGAAAGTAAAGGTTGGTATGGCAAGCCGGCTTGACCTTTATTCATTCACAGGATTAATTCTTGATAGCAACAATTCAATTTTCACTAGTTAAAATGCTAATTCTTGATAGCAATAATTTAATTTCACTAGTTAAAATGCTAATTCTTGATAGCAATAATTCAGTTTTCACTAGTTAAAATGCTAATTCTTGATAGCAATAATTCAATTTTCACTAGTTAAAATGCTAATTCTTGATAGCAATAATTCAGTTTTCACTAGTTAAAATGCTAATTCTTGATAGCAATAATTCAATTTTCACTAGTTAAAATGCTAATTCTTGATAGCAATAATTTAATTTCACTAGTTAAAATGCTAATTCTTGATAGCAATAATTTAATTTCACTAGTTAAAATGCTAATTCTTGATAGCAATAATTCAATTTTACTAGTTAAAATGCTAATTCTTGATAGCAATAATTCAATTTTCACTAGTTAAAATGCTAATTCTTGATAGCAATAATTCAATTTTCGCTAGTTAAAATGCTAATTCTTGATAGCAATAATTCAGTTTTACTAGTTAAAATGCTAATTCTTGATAGCAATAATTCAATTTTCACTAGTTAAAATGCTAATTATTGATAGCAATAATTCAATTTTACTAGTTAAAATGCTAATTCTTGATAGCAATAATTCAATTTTCACTAGTTAAGATGCTAATTCTTGATAGCAATAATTCAATTTTCACTAGTTAAAATGCTAATTCTTGATAGCAATAATTCAATTTTCACTAGTTAAAATGCTAATTCTTGACAACAATAATTAAATTTTCACTAGTTAAAATGCTAATTCTTGATAGCAATAATTTAATTTTACTAGTTAAAATGCTAATTCTTGATAGCAATAATTTAATTTTCACTAGTTAAAATGCTAATTCTTGATAGCAATAATTCAATTTTCACTAGTTAAAATGCTAATTCTTGATAGCAATAATTCAATTTTACTAGTTAAAATGCTAATTCTTGATAGCAATAATTCAATTTTTACTAGTTAAAATGCTAATTCTTGATAGCAATAATTTAATTTCACTAGTTAAAATGCTAATTCTTGATAGCAATAATTCAATTTTACTAGTTAAAATGCTAATTCTTGATAGCAATAATTCAATTTTCACTAGTTAAAATGCTAATTCTTGATAGCAATAATTCAATTTTCACTAGTTAAAATGCTAATTCTTGATAGCAATAATTCAATTTTCGCTAGTTAAAATGCTAATTCTTGATAGCAATAATTCAATTTTCACTAGTTAAGATGCTAATTCTTGATAGCAATAATTCAATTTCGCTAGTTAAAATGCTAATTCTTGATAGCAATAATTCAATTTTCACTAGTTAAAATGATAATTCTTGATAGCAATAATTCAATTTTCACTAGTTAAAATGCTAATTCTTGATAGCAATAATTCAATTTTACTAGTTAAAATGCTAATTCTTGATAGCAATAAATCAATTTTCACTAGTTAAGATGCTAATTCTTGATAGCAACAATTTAATTTTCACTAGTTAAAATGCTAATTCTTGATAGCAATAATTCAATTTTACTAGTTAAAATGCTAATTCTTGATAGCAATAAATCAATTTTCACTAGTTAAGATGCTAATTCTTGATAGCAACAATTCAATTTTCACTAGTTAAAATGCTAATTCTTGATAGCAATAATTCAATTTTACTAGTTAAAATGCTAATTCTTGATAGCAATAATTCAATTTTCGCTAGTTAAAATGCTAATTCTTGATAGCAATAATTCAATTTTACTAGTTAAAATGCTAATTCTTGATAGCAACAATTCAATTTTCACTAGTTAAAATGCTAATTCTTGATAGCAACAATTTAATTTTCAGTAGTTAAAATGCTAATTCTTGATAGCAATAATTCAATTTTACTAGTTAAAATGCTAATTCTTGATAGCAACAATTCAATTTTCACTAGTTAAAATGCTAATTCTTGATAGCAACAATTTAATTTTCAGTAGTTAAAATGCTAATTCTTGATAGCAATAATTCAATTTTACTAGTTAAAATGCTAATTCTTGATAGCAATAATTCAATTTTCACTAGTTAAAATGCTAATTCTTGATAGCAATAATTTAATTTTCACTAGTTAAAATGCTAATTCTTGATAGCAACAATTCAATTTTCACTAGTTAAAATGCTAATTCTTGATAGCAACAATTCAATTTTCACTAGTTAAAATGCTAATTCTTGATAGCAATAATTCAATTTTCACTAGTTAAAATGCTAATTCTTGATAGCAATAATTCAATTTTCGCTAGTTAAAATGCTAATTCTTGATAGCAATAATTCAATTTTCGCTAGTTAAAATGCTAATTCTTGATAGCAATAATTCAATTTTCACTAGTTAAAATGCTAATTCTTGATAGCAATAATTCAGTTTTCACTAGTTAAAATGCTAATTCTTGATAGCAACAATTCAATTTTCACTAGTTAAAATGCTAATTCTTGATAGCAATAATTCAATTTTACTAGTTAAAATGCTAATTCTTGATAGCAACAATTCAATTTTCACTAGTTAAAATGCTAATTCTTGATAGCAATAATTCAATTTTCACTAGTTAAAATGCTAATTCTTGATAGCAATAATTCAATTTACACTAGTTAAAATGCTAATTCTTGATAGCAATAATTTAATTTCACTAGTTAAAATGTTAATTCTTGATAGCAACAATTCAATTTTCACTAGTTAAAATGCTAATTCTTGATAGCAATAATTCAATTTTACTAGTTAAAATGCTAATTCTTGATAGCAACAATTCAATTTTCACTAGTTAAAATGCTAATTCTTGATAGCAATAATTCAATTTTCACTAGTTAAAATGCTAATTCTTGATAGCAATAATTCAATTTTCACTAGTTAAAATGCTAATTCTTGATAGCAATAATTCAATTTACACTAGTTAAAATGCTAATTCTTGATAGCAATAATTTAATTTCACTAGTTAAAATGCTAATTCTTGATAGCAACAATTCAATTTTCACTAGTTAAAATGCTAATTCTTGATAGCAATAATTTAATTTTCACTAGTTAAAATGCTAATTCTTGATAGCAATAATTCAATTTTCACTAGTTAAAATGCTAATTCTTGATAGCAACAATTCAATTTTCACTAGTTAAAATGCTAATTCTTGATAGCAATAATTTAATTTTCACTAGTTAAAATGCTAATTCTTGATAGCAATAATTTAATTTTCACTAGTTAAAATGCTAATTCTTGATAGCAACAATTCAATTTGCACTAGTTAAAATGCTAATTCTTGATAGCAATAATTCAATTTTCACTAGTTAAAATGCTAATTCTTGATAGCAACAATTCAATTTTCACTAGTTAAAATGCTAATTCTTGATAGCAATAATTTAATTTCACTAGTTAAAATGCTAATTCTTGATAGCAATAATTCAATTTTCACTAGTTAAAATGCTAATTCTTGATAGCAACAATTCAATTTTCACTAGTTAAAATGCTAATTCTTGATAGCAATAATTCAATTTTCGCTAGTTAAAATGCTAATTCTTGATAGCAACAATTCAATTTTCACTAGTTAAAATGCTAATTCTTGATAGCAATAATTCAATTTTCAGTAGTTAAAATGCTAATTCTTGATAGCAATAATTAAATTTTCACTAGTTAAAATGCTAATTCTTGATAGCAATAATTTAATTTCACTAGTTAAAATGCTAATTCTTGATAGCAACAATTCAATTTTCACTAGTTAAAATGCTAATTCTTGATAGCAATAATTCAATTTTACTAGTTAAAATGCTAATTCTTGATAGCAACAATTCAATTTTCACTAGTTAAAATGCTAATTCTTGATAGCAATAATTCAATTTTCACTAGTTAAAATGCTAATTCTTGATAGCAATAATTTAATTTCACTAGTTAAAATGCAAATTCTTGATAGCAACAATTCAATTTTCACTAGTTAAAATGCTAATTCTTGATAGCAATAATTCAATTTTACTAGTTAAAATGCTAATTCTTGATAGCAACAATTCAATTTTCACTAGTTAAAATGCTAATTCTTGATAGCAATAATTCAATTTTCACTAGTTAAAATGCTAATTCTTGATAGCAATAATTCAATTTTCACTAGTTAAAATGCTAATTCTTGATAGCAATAATTCAATTTTCACTAGTTAAAATGCTAATTCTTGATAGCAATAATTTAATTTTCACTAGTTAAAATGCTAATTCTTGATAGCAATAATTCAATTTTCACTAGTTAAAATGCTAATTCTTGATAGCAATAATTTAATTTTCACTAGTTAAAATGCTAATTCTTGATAGCAATAATTTAATTTTCACTAGTTAAAATGCTAATTCTTGATAGCAATAATTCAATTTTCACTAGTTAAAATGCTAATTCTTGATAGCAACAATTCAATTTTCACTAGTTAAAATGCTAATTCTTGATAGCAATAATTCAATTTTCACTAGTTAAAATGCTAATTCTTGAT
Organism: Rhinogobio ventralis; assembly: GCA_039654625.1. Taxonomy (NCBI): domain Eukaryota; kingdom Metazoa; phylum Chordata; class Actinopteri; order Cypriniformes; family Gobionidae; genus Rhinogobio; species Rhinogobio ventralis. The sequence goes on from CM077195.1 coordinate 2,467,665, forward strand.
AGCAATAATTCAATTTTCGCTAGTTAAAATGCTAATTCTTGATAGCAATAATTCAATTTTCGCTAGTTAAAATGCTAATTCTTGATAGCAATAATTCAATTTTCACTAGTTAAAATGCTAATTCTTGATAGCAATAATTCAGTTTTCACTAGTTAAAATGCTAATTCTTGATAGCAACAATTCAATTTTCACTAGTTAAAATGCTAATTCTTGATAGCAATAATTCAATTTTACTAGTTAAAATGCTAATTCTTGATAGCAACAATTCAATTTTCACTAGTTAAAATGCTAATTCTTGATAGCAATAATTAAATTTTCACTGGTTAAAATGCTAATTCTTGATAGCAATAATTCAATTTACACTAGTTAAAATGCTAATTCTTGATAGCAATAATTTAATTTCACTAGTTAAAATGCTAATTCTTGATAGCAACAATTCAATTTTCACTAGTTAAAATGCTAATTCTTGATAGCAATAATTCAATTTTACTAGTTAAAATGCTAATTCTTGATAGCAACAATTCAATTTTCACTAGTTAAAATGCTAATTCTTGATAGCAATAATTCAATTTTCACTAGTTAAAATGCTAATTCTTGATAGCAATAATTCAATTTTCACTAGTTAAAATGCTAATTCTTGATAGCAATAATTCAATTTTCACTAGTTAAAATGCTAATTCTTGATAGCAATAATTCAATTTTCACTAGTTAAAATGCTAATTCTTGATAGCAATAATTCAATTTTCACTAGTTAAAATGCTAATTCTTGATAGCAATAATTTAATTTTCACTAGTTAAAATGCTAATTCTTGATAGCAACAATTCAATTTTCACTAGTTAAAATGCTAATTCTTGATAGCAATAATTTAATTTTCACTAGTTAAAATGCTAATTCTTGATAGCAACAATTCAATTTTCACTAGTTAAAATGCTAATTCTTGATAGCAATAATTTAATTTTCACTAGTTAAAATGCTAATTCTTGATAGCAACAATTCAATTTTCACTAGTTAAAATGCTAATTCTTGATAGCAACAATTCAATTTTCGCTAGTTAAAATGCTAATTCTTGATAGCAATAATTCAATTTTCACTAGTTAAAATGCTAATTCTTGATAGCAATAATTCAATTTTCACTAGTTAAAATGCTAATTCTTGATAGCAATAATTCAATTTTCGCTAGTTAAAATGCTAATTCTTGATAGCAATAATTCAATTTTACTAGTTAAAATGCTAATTCTTGATAGCAATAATTCAATTTTCACTAGTTAAAATGCTAATTCTTGATAGCAACAATTCAATTTTCACTAGTTAAAATGCTAATTCTTGATAGCAATAATTTAATTTTCACTAGTTAAAATGCTAATTCTTGATAGCAATAATTCAATTTTACTAGTTAAAATGCTAATTCTTGATAGCAATAATTCAATTTTCACTAGTTAAAATGCTAATTCTTGATAGCAATAATTCAATTTTCACTAGTTAAAATGCTAATTCTTGATAGCAATAATTCAATTTTCACTAGTTAAAATGCTAATTCTTGATAGCAATAATTCAATTTTCACTAGTTAAAATGCTAATTCTTGATAGCAATAATTCAATTTTCACTAGTTAAAATGCTAATTCTTGATAGCAATAATTTAATTTCACTAGTTAAAATGCTAATTCTTGATAGCAACAATTCAATTTTCACTAGTTAAAATGCTAATTCTTGATAGCAACAATTCAATTTTCACTAGTTAAAATGCTAATTCTTGATAGCAATAATTCAATTTTCACTAGTTAAAATGCTAATTCTTGATAGCAATAATTCAATTTTCACTAGTTAAAATGCTAATTCTTGATAGCAACAATTCAATTTTCACTAGTTAAAATGCTAATTCTTGATAGCAATAATTTAATTTCACTAGTTAAAATGCTAATTCTTGATAGCAATAATTTAATTTTCACTAGTTAAAATGCTAATTCTTGACAGCAATAATGAAATTTTCACTAGTTAAAATGCTAATTCTCGATAGCAACAATTCAATTTTCGCTAGTTAAAATGCTAATTCTTGATAGCAATAATTCAATTTTCACTAGTTAAAATGCTAATTCTTGATAGCAACAATTCAATTTTCACTAGTTAAAATGATAATTCTTGATAGCAATAATTTAATTTTCACTAGTTAAAATGCTAATTCTTGACAGCAATAATGAAATTTTCACTAGTTAAAATGCTAATTCTCGATAGCAACAATTCAATTTTCGCTAGTTAAAATGCTAATTCTTGATAGCAATAATTCAATTTTCACTAGTTAAAATGCTAATTCTTGATAGCAACAATTTAATTTTCACTAGTTAAAATGCTAATTCTTGATAGCAATAATTCAATTTTACTAGTTAAAATGCTAATTCTTGATAGCAATAATTCAATTTTCACTAGTTAAAATGCTAATTCTTGATAGCAACAATTCAATTTTCACTAGTTAAAATGCTAATTCTTGATAGCAATAATTTAATTTCACTAGTTAAAATGCTAATTCTTGATAGCAATAATTCAATTTTCACTAGTTAAAATGCTAATTCTTGATAGCAACAATTCAATTTTCACTAGTTAAAATGCTAATTCTTGATAGCAATAATGTAATTTTCACTAGTTAAAATGCTAATTCTTGATAGCAATAATTCAATTTTACTAGTTAAAATGCTAATTCTTGATAGCAATAATTCAATTTTCACTAGTTAAAATGCTAATTCTTGATAGCAATAATTCAATTTTCACTAGTTAAAATGCTAATTCTTGATAGCAATAATTCAATTTTCACTAGTTAAAATGCTAATTCTTGATAGCAATAATTCAATTTTCACTAGTTAAAATGCTAA